>UCOM01003238.1:0-19324 GCA_900474385.1 Ormyrus pomaceus | reverse complement strand
TTATCGCTCTAATTTTCGACCTTTCGCTCAACAATGCGCGAGCGAGCGAGCGAGCGGGGAAAAAGCAAAAGTATACACCGCGGCGGCGTGACGCGCGATGTCGTCACCGGACACTGACGGTCGCTCGTTAATTTCCCCGGCGGTGGACAAGCGGCGGATCGGCCTCTTATTCGAGGAAGTAATAGCAATAAATCGGCCGATTGTGGAAGCGATGCCGATATGCGTCCCATCTCTCTCTCTCTCCCTCCCCGCCGCCGGTCACGTTTCGTGTTCATCAAGCGGCGGCGGCGGCGGCTTCTTCGCCAACTTCTTCTTCAAGGAGGTCATCGAAACGTCCCGCTGATGAATCAACGGAAACTAACACTAGGCTCCCTCTCTCTCTTTAGTCAGCGTTTCTTTTCACAGAAATAACAACCTTCAGCGACGTTGCGACAGAACAATGGGAGTAATAGTATCGCATCACCATAGAGCTCTAAGGCATGTTGAAAGTTGATGCATCAATGGTCGCTCGCGGTTAATGCACGGCAACGATTATCATTACGTAAAGGGCTTTTTAATTCCGCTCTCGGATTTGGCTCGGATTTGCGAAAAAAAGGCCTAATTATTCAGAGGCCCAGCTCGTAAACAGAGAGAGAGAGTCCGAGGGAGTGTCCGTCCTCTTTTCTCCTTTTCTCCTTTTCTCCTTTTCTCCTTTCCTCCGCTCTCGGCGCTTGGGAAAGAAAGAGCCGAGCAAACATTTGCTTTATCCGCGGTCTGCCTCCGGCTCCTCTCGCGGGTGATAACAGAAAGCTCGCTCTCGCCCCACCCCACGCGCCCGGAGGTGCGAAGTGTCGTGAAATCTCGTCGCCGCCGCGCGGCCGGGGCATTGCTATGCAAATGAGCGCGCGTACGTGCAATTAGGTGTGCGCCGCGGCGCGTGGGGGCCTATCTCGTCTCGAGAGAGAGCAAAGAGAACGGGGAGAAGCCTTCCTTTTGTCCCGGCGACAACGACTTGACACTCCCAAGGCAGGTGTTTCTCCGACTACTTTGCGCGCACTCCTCTTCCCCTCCGATGCTTTTACCGGGTCATTAATATACATTCCGAGGCATCATCGATGATCGCGCGGCGACTTTCTTTCGAAAATATGGAAATAGCCGCGGTGAAATAACTCGGGGAAAAGTTTTTACCTATTTTCGGTAAGAGCCGAATTTCCCTCATTAGGCGACGATAAAAGCAATCGGATCCGAGAACTGGTTTTCCGCGCTGTGATATACGACCGGGCGGCTGAGTGCTCCTTTAGAGTATCGACACTATTTTTTATCCTCCGCGCGCCACGGGTAGGGTGGCTTCTTTTTCGTGAGCTCTAATAGCGTGGCATCCTCGGAATTTCCGGAGTTTCGGGGATTTCGTAGTCGGCTCTTCTTATTTTATTGACCATTTGTTTTGGTTTAACACTTCGGCTGACTTATTTATTCGATCGCATTAACATGTGGAGATGATTTCACGAGATTTCCTGCGGGCTCCGCTTTTTTTTTCTCCAGAATTTGAGTCATCTCTTTAAAAGCAGTTCAGCGAACGGTATACATTTTCATATTTTACCCGGCGGATTCTTGTTTTTCACTTTGCATTTTTACGACTGATGGCACAATTAGTGACACCTCCTCCGAGAGTAATTTAAATGCGCTTACAACTGGTTTTCTTTGTCGAAAAAAGGTCTATTGTGACTCGGAATTTTTAAGAGCCCCGAGCCTCGAGTTTTCGAAAGCTTTTTTTCGGGAGCGCTGCGCGCAGGAATTGGATTAGCGCAAAGCCGAAAGCCGATCCGCGCCGCCGGATAAATAAGCAAGGAAATGAGACATTTATAGGAAAATATAGCACAAAGCGCCGTATATTAAAGAATTAGTCGGCATTTAAGAAGATTTAGCAGTTTTATAGATAGTTTCTCGAGTCGAGACAGAGTGCTCTTTATGCAAACTCTCGTGTCTCGGCGCATATGAATATTTATCCGCAGCGAGTTGCAGGCAGGCAGTCAGCCAGGCAGCCGGACCACCCATCAGTCTGTGTTTCTAAAACTTTATTTGTCCCGCGATTAACAGCCGCGTGTCTCTTCCTCTTTTTTCCATAAGCGGCCGCGCGCACGACTGTCTCCTTCTGCGTTATCGGCCTCGAGATCGCGTTTTATACAATGCCTTAAAACTCTGTCCGTGAATCCTCGATTCCGGCTTAAGTAAGCAAAGCAATTTCTTAGTTTAATTCGCGTTTTAAGATATCAGAACAGAGCATCAAGCTTTTTCGCTTGTATATCGAGAGATTACGATAATAAGACGAGAATTTTATGTCTCCGAATCTAAATGTCGGCCGGCGATCTTTATATCCCGTGAAATAGTCTCTAAAAGCGAGCCTCGACATTTCATTCTCGGGAGAGCCTCTTCTTTCTCGCAACCTAATGAACCGACGCCGAAATCGAATATCGCAGGAATCGTAACTCGTTCTCGCGGCTCTCGGCGAGCATTACGCAAGCCACATGTCGAGGAGCGCGCGCGTGAGGACGACTCGCCGATTTTCAAGCGGGCAGTCTGATACAGTTATTTTTAATTATTACCATGAATCACTAGAGGAGACCTCGCGATAAACTCGTTTTATTTACGAGCCAGTGTCGAATTAAAGCAGATAAGGCTTTAATAGTTTCCTGTAGTATTGAAATCGCCGGGCAGCGGCGACGCTCGCCCGGGCTAACAGTAAAAAAGGAGAAGAATGAGGATTAATCGGGCCGCTCGATATATTTGGCGCAGCTCGCCTTAATATTTAATTGAGTCGTTAAGCCGCGATTTGCATTGAAAAGCATTGTCGTCCGCGGGAGTCGGAATCGGGTCAGCGGAGAAAAAAAACAACTCGGCGAACAATGAATCCTCCCGTTAATTGCACAATAAATGTAGCAACTCGGCGAAAAGCCGCGGCTAAAAAATGGATTTTAGCAGAAAAACGAAGCGGAGCGGCCGCGGCCACTTTCCAGGACAATCTCCCTCGGTATCTCGGCGCAATTAAAAGACACGTTCCCTCGCTAAGAGAGACAGACATCAATCGGACTGCTCGGCGAGCTCGCAAAGTGCAGAAGCGCGCGCGGCTCCTTCGCATTCCTGGCGTCGGCGCAAATAAATTTTTTTCGCGTCCTCTCTCCCTCCCTCTCTCTCTCCTCTCTCTCTCTCTCTCTCTCTCGTACCTGCCTGGCCATTGTCCCGCTTATGTATACGTTTCGGGATGAATGAGGCCGGCGCTTATGAATCACGCTGACGCGCGAGCCTTCCTTCCTCCGACTCCTGCTGCCTGCTACCCACGGACGAAAATTGAATCGTGATGATACATAAATTTGCCCCACCTCGGCTTCCTTCCTCCCCGCTCGTAAAAGCTTGCATAATGGCCCGGCGGCGGCGGCGGCGCAGTAGACGACGACGACGACGACGACGACGACGACGACGACGACGACTACGACGACGGCGACTCCCGACGACGTCGCTTGCGGACGACGGCGCGCATTGAGTCACGAAAAACAATACCGAGCGCGGGAAATTTGCATCATATAAGGATCGCGCTCACGTTCCCCGTGTAGTATCGATCAGCCGCTTGAGTCTGTGTGCGCGCGCGCTTGAAAGCCAAGGCCTCCGAGTGCGCCGAGCGCTAAAAAAATCCACTTACCCGACAGAGAGGGAGATATGCATTGCAAACTCGGAGAGTCGTACTTCCTCGGAATACGCTTATCGAGCGCCGCGAGACCGGGACCTCCTTATCTCGAGGCTGCTTTTTGTTCGCAAGCTTCTGTGTGTGCCCGCAAGTGTCCGTACGCCCGAGATTGAATTGTTTCCGCGGAAAATATTGCGCCTTTTCGAAGAAGGAGAACGAGCGAGAGAGGGAGCCTCTCCGAGAGAGCTAAGCGACAATGTTGCGGAAAAACAAAAAGCCCAAAACAATGTCCGCGAAATTTATTGCGCTCTTAAAGCGGCGAGGGCGTCGTAAAATATATAGCGCGTATAACAAAAGCGAGGAAAAAAAATCACTTACCGGAGAGCGCGTTATCTCGAGGCAGTTTTTGTATAGCGAAATAGTCCGAATTCATTCGTCCGGAGGGGACTGAAAAAGAGCTGCCCGAGGCGAAGCGCGTGCAGAAGGCAGAGCCCGATAAAGGCCCCCAAAAGCCAAGAAGGTCGGCATTTCTCGCCCGAATGTCATGCGGAGAATCCGCGACGGTTATTAGTATGCTAATCAAGATCCCATTCCTTAGAGTCCGAATGTTTTCGATTCCCCCGAGAGCTCGCCGAGAGCTCGCCGAGAGCTCTCTTACTCAGCGGGAACAATATTTCCTGCTCTCCGCCTCGGAAATTTGTCCTTCCCCGGCCGCGCGGCCGTTTTAATTGACAGCGACGATCGCGCACCGAGCGCGTTTACGTAAATGAAAATTTGACGCAACTCGGCCGCGGCTATCGCTCGGGGATCGTCCTCTCCTCCGGCGGGCATAACGCGCGCGCAAGTGTCGCAAGCCGGGGGAAAAGCTAAAGTTACAGATTTAGATGAGCGAGAGATAGAGGCGCTTGTCCGCCATTACCTGTCGGCCGGCAGGAATTTATGCTTTTGCGAGCGAGCGCGCGCGAGAGAGAGAGAGAGAGAGAGAGAGAGAGCTTCGATCTTCTTTATGCGCTGGCCGGCTAAAGTGCTCGACACTTTGGGAGCTTCGTTATTCGGAGGCTCTCCTCCGTATTAGGTAAAATTTCGCGGAGGTAAGTAGCACCGGCAGGGAGAGAGAGGCTTGCATAAAATTTCGCGATCGGCCTCGAACGGTTATATACGCCGAGCGGCCGGGAGATTTATCCCGCTCGCGTTATCGGGCCGCGCACGTCCGTCCTCGCGCGCACGCGGAGAAACCGTGGGCCCCGCGCTAGGTAAACTATTGCTCGTTGTTAGCCTAATGAGATCCAATCGGACGGGTCACTTAGTATGCGGTACCGATATTCCCTCCACTTGCGCCGGCGCATTAGCCGCCGAGAGAGAGAGAGAGAGAGAGAGAGAGAGAGAGAGAGAGGACGGCGCCTTGACGTCCGCGAGAGCGGGTCGAGAGCAAGGGTCAACACCCTTGCCGCATCCGACTGCCTGTTAACAAGACTCGGCTCGGTGCGCTCTATGCGCTCTATGCGCCGGGACAGCGGGGCCTTCGATTATAGAGAGAGCGAGAGAGAGAGAGGCGCCTGCAAGCTATGCAGGCCCCGATGCTCCAGTGCGTGAGAGGGGGAGGGGAGCCGCTCGAACCGCGGATCCCACCGGTGATGTATCGAGACAGCGGGGAGATTGCGCCCGTGTCATAACAGTCCTTCTTTTCGCAGTTTTCGTCGCCTGGAATCCAATTATCGCCTCCGAGTTCCGGCCCCTCTATTCCTCCTCCTATTCATCGTCCGCGGCAGCGGCAGCACTTGACACGTAAAATCGCAATATTCGCATTATAATGCTAACTGTAAACGCTTCTGGGCCTGCCTACTCGTATTTTTTTTCCTTACGAGCCTGGATGCGGTAAGCATGCGGTCGGGCGATTTTTCTGCCGGGGGCCCCGAGTCAAAGTCACCGCAACAACGCCACTAACGCGTCGTCGTCGCTGCTTCCGTCGAGAGAGTCGCGGGGAGAGAGAGAGAGAGAGAGCCGCGAGAAAAATTCGGATTGCAACGGCCGGCGATGTAAAGCTTTTCCTCCGCTCCGCGAATGGCTCCTTTGTGAGCGAGATTGCTTTACCATTGTGGCTCGTCCCCCTGCTTTCCTTTTTTTTCCCCTTTGCTTTCTTTCCTCCTCGTCCTCGGCTCGCCGAGAGCTGTCGTGAATCTCTCCGGCTGCTCCTTTTGCCTTGATGACTCTTTGATTCGCTCCCGAGCGACATTATACGACCGGCGCGACTCGCGCAAACCTCGGCGATCGCGGCGACTTACCAGCTAGAAAATAATGGTGCACAATTTACCTTGCAGCCCTCGCACGTGAAGGCGCCGAAGTGAAAGCCGGCCGCCGGCTCCCCGCAAACTTTGCACTGCTGATTCATCTGGAAAAGAAGAAGAAGGCGGTAATCGATTAGTCGAGCTGTGCGGGGGGAGGCAGAATGTGATTTCCGTCGCGAGCGGCGATTTAAAAAATCGGCCGATTATGCGGAATAACGTATAGTTGTACTAAAAAAGGCATCATAATAACGCACTGGGTGGCGGACGAGAGGCGTCCGGCTTTTATAGCCTCGCTCGCGCGCTTTGCGAAGCGGAGAGAAGGAACGAGCAAAACTCGAGACTGATGGGAAAAGAGTGGACCTATTCAGCGCGAGCGCCGTAACCACTTTTCAAACACCCGTACGCCAGACGCGCGCGCTGCCTCGTCGCCGTCAGGAATTCTTTGGGAAAAGCTCGCTGCGGGCTTTTTCCGCCGCGGAGAAATTTCCATCCGACGAGGACGCGATTGAGTTGGCGGGGCAAAAAGCTCCTCGGCGGGCTCTCATTCTCTCGCGGCAAATAATCCGGCGTCATTTGCCGCGCTTGTCCTTCTTGCCTCGCGGCTCGGCCGCGGTACTTATGCTCCTGTTCTTCTTCCCGCTCGTTCGCTCCTCCGGTATAATTTCCCCTTATCTCTCTTTCTCCGGCCGGCGGCTCTCGCGTTCTCTTTTTCTGCCGCGTATTGCAGTCTGCGGTCCGGGAGCTCGTCCGTCTCCTCTGCCTCGCTGCCTCTCTTTCTCCTCTCTCTCTCTCTCTCTGTATAAAGCGCGCATTTAAAAGGTCGCCTTTATCCGGACGATATCTATGTAGATTAAAGCCGTCTCATAACAGTGCAGCAGGTGCCTAATAAGGCCTTTTAGCCGGGGATTTGCATGGCGGGAAGCGCTCCGGCGCGGGGCTCCCCTCGCTGACATAAGCAGCAGCTCCACATGTGAAATTATAACGCATTCGTTTTGTCATTGCGGAAGCGTTTTTGCGCGCTCGAGCGCGGCCGAGACAGGTCTCCCCGCCGATTATTCCGGAGCGCCTTTCTAGAAATCCCGGCGACGACGGCGAGCGCGGCGCGAGAGAGGAGAATGCGAGCGCGACTCGCGATCGATCGAATCACTTTGATGGATGTGAGCCCGCGCGGCACTTGTGCTGTTTTATTTATCGACTTTTTCCCCCTAAGCAGGTGCTTATTTGAATTATAGAACGCGCCGCGCGACCTGTTGCCCCGCAAAGATTTATTAATTGAGCTTAAGAGCGGCTCTCTCGCGGCGAAGAAAGCGAGCACACAGGCCTCGTCCGCGGATTTTGTAAGCATCGGGCTCGTTTGTCCGCTCGGCGCAGGTCGTCAAAATTCCCGGCATTCCCGCCGGGAAGTTTCGAAATTCTGGCCCGCGAGTTTTCCCCGCTCGCCGGTTATGACGTCGCGTCGAAAGTAGCGGACGGATTCCTCCCCCGAGCCGCGAGCCGTGGGACCGTTTGACGTTTTCACGGCCCCGCACGGTCAATTAGAGCCGCGGCCGCCTCGTTTGCCGGGAATCGACGTTTATGTTTTCATCGGCGCGACTGCCCCCGGCTTTCCTCGACGCCCGCGTCAATCGGCCTCGCGCACGGTAGCCGCTTCCGCGGAGGAGGGGGAGAGCTTTTTGCGCCGAGCGCGCGGGTATTTTAACGAGAATTCAGAGCGCGGGTAATTAGAGCCGCCTCGGCTAGGGATGCAGCGGCAGCAGCGCCTGGTCATTTGTACTTAATTACGTTATGTCGACCTCCGGCAGAGAGAAGGAGAGAGAGAGAGAGAGACAAAGCTGTGGTAGCTGCTCCCGTTCGCCGGCGTGTGTGTGTATACGACGAATTGCCGCGGATCGTTAAGGCTCCTTTCCGGAGGCGCTCCGACCTTCCCCCTTTTTTCTCCGCGCTCTCTCTCTTTCTTTCTCCTCGTTTTGGCTTTGTGGCTCGCTCGAGCGGCTCGGCGAATAATCGTTCGACACTTCATAATTATTTTTCTTCAATAGGTCCCGGCGATTTGTCTGCTAATGTAGGCCCGACGCCGGCCGATCGCTCTCAACTACTCCTGATGGAGTTGAAAAGAAAAATTTCTCTGTTTAATCACTTTATTATATTATTCCTTATGTTTATGAGAGGAATATATCTTTTGGATGAATAGGCAGCAGGGAAAGATTATGAGGCTTCTGATGCAATTTCACTAGACTGATTTCTTTCGTCTTTGTGCGCGCGCGACTCGTGATAAATTATTTTTATTCCGAAGAAATCTCGGCGCGCGAGAAAGCTTATGCAAAGATAAATGACTTTCGATACGTTCATCGAGATAAATCCGTCTTTATTAATGCTAAATATACATGTAAATTGTTATCAACGCCGAGCCGATTATGGTACATTTACAGGCAGCCGCTCTTTTCCCTCCAATAGTTTTCTAGCGTCATTACGCGGATATTTGAATAAAAAACCGATTCGAGACATTCTCCGTGACCCTTTTCCCATTGGCTCTTTTTTCCTCAATCTTCAATTAAAATCTACTCGGTCAAGTACATAAATCATCGGGCCGCCGCCTGATCCTCGAAAACGTTAGGAGGAAAAAAGGTAACGAAGCTTGAGAAATCAAAATCCGCGGGCCCATTTCCGCCTCGGACTAATCAGGCCCGATGTTTCTCGACGATTCAGAGTCGTCCGCATCCATAATTAAAGCAATAAAAAGGAGAGGAGTCGGCGTCAACGCGCTCCCAGAGATCCCAGAGATCCCCGGGAATCACGAATTAGACGCAAAAGGGCATTAGAATTTCGGGAAAGAAAGTGCCTCGCGCAGCTGTTCTATTTCCATTTGTAATTATAATTAGGCAAAAAATCTCGGAATCGCTCCGGAGAACGGGTTTCCGAGTTTCTCTCCGCGAAGATTCCTCCAAACGTTTCGAGAATTTAATCGAACGCTACTTTGCTACCCTACAAAGTCACTCTTGAAATTAATCGGAATTTTCGGCGATCCTGACGAAAACGCCGAAAACGCGAGTCGGAATAGCAGGTCAAGGCGGAGGAGAGCTGCAGAGAGAGGACGAGTTAGCCTCTCCTTTTTATTTACTTTGTCGACGCGCTGAATCAGTATCATCCCGTTCGATTTCAAGGACGAGATGAAATCGGAGCGGAGTATCAAAGAGCGCGAGCCAGAGAAAGACAGAGAGAATAAGAGAGAGAGAGAGAGAGAGAGAGAGAGAGAGAGAGAGAGAGAATTCGCTCGATATATATTCATCCGCGACGGCACAATCTCCTCATTTGCATATAAGCAATTGCATTCCAGTTTTTACAGAAACGGAATTTATAAGACAAAGCGCGCGGAATGCGCCGCGCTCTCGCGGAGAGCCGAGAACGAGGGATAGAGCGGGAGAGGGGGGTGGGAGGGGGGCAGCGGCAGCAGCAGCAGCAGCAGCAGCAGCAGCAGGCAGAACCGCGCGCTTAAGCGCGATTAAGTGGATCTTCGCTTATGCATATTCGGAGCGCGCCGCTCTCGGGAGACGGATATGCTCGCGTGTGCGCCAGTAGCAGCGCAAATTACAAACCGAGCGCACCCGCATTATGCCAGTGGGTGTTACGAGCGCCGCCGCCGTAGCCGCGAGACGATCGCCAAGGACGCCAAAGCCGATCCAAACGACAGCGACGGAAAAATCATCGCGCGCACAGTGTAACGCGTGACGCGCACTACTTACGTGCGCGCGGCGCTCTTCGCGGACGCCGCGGGAATGTTAAACGCCGAGAGGGAGCAGAGAGCTTTTCCCGATGATTGGCCGCCACCGCCGCCGCCGCCGCCGCCGCTACAACGGCGCTCGGCGCCTTATTTCAATAATTTTCTCGAGGAGGATGCGCGCACGCACATACACATTGTAGGCCCCGGCCAGAGATTCGCCAGATCCGCATAATGAGGTTATTAAAGCCCCTCGAAAAATACGACGCATTTGGAGAAACAAGTTATTTAACCGAGTCCGCGCGCGTTTCCTTTTGGTTTTTCAAAAATTTTATCATCGATTCCCCGGGCAATTTATATGCCTCCGCGGAGCGCGCACTTGAAATCTCGGACGCCTCGCGGTGTATTTACGATATTACATAAGATTTTTTTTTCTCTCTCCCTCTCTCTCCCGAGCGTCCGAGTCTTTAAATATCGCGGCGACACAAAAACCGCCTCCCGACGCGCATAAGTAGGCTCTTGAAACTTTTTGCCCCGGCGGCTCCGCGCGACGAGATAACGAATTCGCGTGGCCCGAATTCCGCGGAAATCGATTAAAACCTCCCGAGCGTTTGCCTCGGTAATTAGCGCGCAATTGAACGCTGCTTAGGAGGCTCCCGCGAAATTGGCCCGAGGCACACACAGACGGCCCCGGTTTCGGGAAAAAAAATTGGAATTTTAAATTTGAAGACGGGCCGCTCGGCAAATTTGCCGGAGCAACGAGGAAGCAGAGCAAACACGAGCTGCGAGCTAATGGATTCCCCGCGCGCAGCTGGCTGTATCGATCCAGATATTGCGCTCGTCCGTCGCCGGTCGGCGGGTGGCGCGCGTAAATATCGCGCGAACCTGCCATTCGGAGATGCGTTTTTAACGATCGGCAAGATGAATGGGCCTAAGGTAAGATCTCTTTTGCTGGCGGCCTTGAAAAATGACGCTCCCGCGGCCGTCTTCTTTTCCCATAGGCGCGCGACGAGTCGGAGCTCTGCTCCGCTTCTCGGCCCCCGGGGCCCTCCCTCGGTTAATGTTTTCACGAGGCTCCGGCCACAATGCACGCCACAGGAGCCGAGAAACAATTAATAATCTTTGCGGGATCATTTATCGCGACAGTTTAACCCGGAGGGTTGCTCGTATACCTGGGCTGCCTGGCTCGTCTCTGACGGTCCGAGGCGAGTGAGCGAGAGAGAGAGAGAGAGAGAGAGAGAGAGGAGGAAGCGGAGACAGAGGGAGATGCGTTCGCGCTCGATTATTTTATTCGCTGCTCTCGAGGCTCTCGAGCCGTGACCGATCCGATTTTTAACGGAATGACGCGGCAGACGAGATTCCGCGTCGTCGTCGTTTTCGCTGCCCGGCTCTTATTCTCCGTCCGCTCTTCTGGGCTCGAGCGCGTACGTGTCTCTTTGTGTGCGCAGGCTCTCCGAGTCGCACTACACGCCGAGAGCTCGAGTAGCGAGGCGAGCGAGCGTTTAATGTCTTTTTTTCGACGGCTCTCTCTCTCTCGCTCTCCTCGGCGAGTCGCGACGCCGTTTACGACTTGACGCTTAAGTGGAGCGCGTCGGCGAGTGCAATATGCGAGAGAGCCGCCGCTTCACCTGTGTGTGACCGCGCGATCTTTCTCCTCTCCCTCCCTCGTTCGCAGCTGCGAAAGAACCGACGAGCCGATTCGGCTTTTTACCACTCCGCTCGGGGAGGGCTATTTTCTCCTTTTCTATTTCTTCGCACTTTCTTGCGATTTCTATTGTTTCAATTCCTCCTTAAAGCCCGCGCGCGAGCAATTCGCAAAGTGAGCAATTCCCCGGGCTTTTATCGTCTTCGCGCCAAAGGCCATTTTTCCGAGCGGCAATTAGCGCGCGCTCGAGGCTGGCTTTTACTCGCTCGTTTTGGGGAAAAGCCGCCGACGAAAGCCGCCGACGAAAGCCGGTGGCAGCCGGTGGCAGTCGATCGGCGGCGATAAATTCAGACGCGATTCGGCCGCGGCGTAAATACTTTGCGCGCTTTTATTTTCGTTTTCGGGCAGAGAGCCTGAAGAAGTGGGCGGCAGCAGGCTGCTGCGCTTCGCACATAACCCGAAGCTCTCGCCGGGGCCCCCTTTGCGTCAAAAGTATTTGAAAGCTTCTTTATTTGGCGATTAAACGCGTCGGGCTTTGATTTATAATCTCGTAAACGGTGGTCGAACAGCCGTGACTCTTAAGAGCTCTCTGGCTCCGCGTTCGAAAAAAAGGCCGCACACGTAGCTGCCCCGTGTATTGCGAGCGAGAGAGAGACTATGAATTCGAAGCAGACGCGAGCAGACGCGAGCAGACGCGCCGGGAAGCGGAATGCTATTTAACTGCTGAGTACACTTTCTTGTTTCTTATTCGGCGCGAGATAATAACAAACGCCTTGTAATATATGAAATGTTATTTAGAAGCGCATAAAGCGACGGCCCGAGAGAGAAATAGAGGCGGCCTAGCTGAGCCCTTCTGCTAACAGTAATTGATAGTACATTGAATGTGGTAGCAAGAGCGGGGGATGCCTCGCGGCCGGGCTCCTCTTTCGCCGATAACGGCGGATTTCGAAACGATCGCCGTTAAATTTCGATTAGCTCTCTCTCTCTCTCTCTCTCTCTGGCTCTCGCGGCGCGACCCGCCTAAATTGCATTGCGGTCGGGACATTTTGCATTATTCAGCGTACTTCAATTTGTCGCGAAGCGTTTATGATCCGGACGTTCATTAGGCGGATATATTTGCATGGAAATGGGTAAAAAGCCGTAGCAGCCACCGCCGCTCTCGCGAATATCATAATCTCTTGACTCTTTCAACGATTCCTGCCCCCTTTCATTATATCCGAGCCCCTCCGCGGTTCGTGCCTCCAACAATGAGGCCCGTCGCGGCGGACTAGGCGTCAAGTCGGATTAATATGCAAATCCGGCCCTCCCCCCGCGCGAATCCGCCAGTTTTGATTTTTTGCCCAGTTCACACGTGCTCGCTCGGCGCGTCGCGGGCAGAGGCCCGTAATAGGCGTACAAAAGGGCGCACGCTCATTTTGACCTCTTCGACAAGACGCACGAGCGCGCCGGGCCGCCGCTACAAGTGGGATAATAATCGTATAAAGGGGTTACAATGGAGCCCCGACACACCGCAGCCGGCCGAATATGAGAGGAGAGGAGAGAGAGAGAGAGCGCGGCGGAGAGAAAAAAAGGACGGAAAAAGCCGAACGCACAATAAATATATTTTGACATGGGAGAGCCTCTGTACTGCCCCCCCCCCCTCTCCCCCCGGCTGCTGCTCTACGAGGCCTTATATGCAGAGCAGTCGCAACGGACAGCCCCGATACATAATGTGCAGCCGAATGTACAAACTGGCCCTATTGTTGCCGTCTCGGCGTTTCTCCCTCCGGGCTCACTCTCACCTAAGTAGATATAAGCAAATTTATTAGCGCAGGAAGGGTGACAATTTTATGTTTTCATTTGCGCGCCCGTCCGCGCTCCCTTTCTTTTATTCGTTCCGGAGTATGATATGGCAAGCACGCAAATAGGAACGGACAACAGGTAAATATGAGAGGACCTGCAAAAAATCGAGCTCAATAAAAGCATTGTGTAGCCGCACTGTGCGGACCGAACGGTTTTCAATGACTTGATTTCGAATCCTACAGTGGGTTCTTGTAAAACAAAAAAGCCGGAAATGTAGTACGGAGGTTTGTTTACACGCGAGCCGCGGCGAAAGTAAACAATGCCTTATCTGCGCAGACGACGGCACCTTTCATAATCCGTAAATATTGAGGACGCTCGAGGAATTAAAGCCTAATTACGAAGCAGAAGAGTCGCCGAGCGTAAATATTTGAGTATACTTTCACCGGCCAGTGATTTTGTAAAGTGAGCATCTGCAGCCGGGTTATCGCGCATCTGGAAACGAAGCAGAGTACGGCGGCGGCACGAAGTTTGCATAAACAAATAGCGGACTCGAGCTTTGGCGCTGCGCTGCGGAGGAGAAGAAAGTCGGCTCTCGGCGACTTTCCTCCTCGAGATCGGCCCCGTTAAAATCGCCAAGATCGGGCAAAAGGCTCGCCGCCGCAGCGGCAAAAGCGGGCAAAAGCTCCCGGCGCACGTTCGCAAATATCCCGCGTACATGCAAAGTCGTAAGCCGATACGGCGTCCGGATAAAATCCAGGAAAGCAGCGGCGGCGGCGACGCACGCGACCCGAGGAGAGCTTCGGGATTTTAATCCGCCTCGGGGGCAGAGAGCGGTGCGCGCGCACGTACACGCCATACGCTGCCGCTGCCGCTGCCGCTGCCGCTGCTGCTGCGCGGTCCGAAAGCGCGGAAGCGCCGCACGACGTGCCGGAGATTTAAACGCGCGACAGCGCGAAGCGCAAAGTACGCGGCCTAAAACGTGAATGACGGCTATTTGCGCGGCTCTACGTACGAGAGCTCTCCGCGCGACGGCGGCAGCCGGGGGAAAAACGATTTTTTCGCCGCAGACTCCCGATTGATGAGCCGCTTTTATTTCGAAAGAGCGCTCTGCCTTGGAAACTCTCGGCGCTGAAGAGGTCCGCGCGCGGCTTATGTAAACGATACGTGACTCGAATGCAGATGCGTCCGCGTATCTCGAATCTTTAACGTTAATTGTTATTTTCGATAAATTTAGACGTTGACGTGCCTCGGCCTCGGCCGGAGGAAAACTGGCTCGCGAGGAAAAACTCACCTTAAGGTCCAGCGAATCGCAGCCAAGTCAGTCGTCCGTCTGCCGTTAATCGATAAGAGCAGGCTGGTTCTCCCGTACGGTCGCGTTACGCAATCACAGCATGAATGCACACTATTTACTCATTTCCGTGGGCATGGACGGCACGTGAATCCTCGGCGGCAGTACTGGGTTAAACTATCTCGGAGTCCTTGGGCACTTAAACTGAGGCATGCTTAACCGCAGCGAGCGAGGGAGAAGCAGCAGCTGTCCGGGTCGATCGTTTGAGCACAGTTGCGCGCACGAGGTAAAGGTAGCACCGACTTGGATTGCGGCGCACGCAAGGGTGGAAGGATTGTCCGATCCTTACTCAGAGGATTGTACCTCTAGACTGTCGGCAGTGCCCATGTGCCCGGTCCTCCTCTGCAGGCCTGTCATTCTCGCACACCTGTCGGCAGTGGCGCCGCTCGGCGCTGTTCTCCGGCGCTGGTGGTGGGGCTGCCTGCTGGCAGTGCTGGCCCCTTGGGAAAGCTCGAGTAAATCGGAAAAGCGCGCCCGCCGGGGGTGGGGGGTGTGCGGAGGTGGGAAAGCGAGCAGCAGCAGCAGCAGCGGCAGCAGTCCGGCGCTGTCAGTCTGCGTGAGCGCGCGAGCGGTGCAGCCTCGGCGCTGGACGGGAGAGGACTGCCGCTCGGAGCGAGCGGTGCGAGCGGGCCGATTTTCCCGCGGCCCGAGCCGAGTCGAGAAATCGGGGCCTCGGGGCGCCGCCCCCCCCGAGCCGCGGCCAACCGCCGTTGGGCGGCCGCCGCTGCCGGCCAATGGCGGCGCGGGGAGGGGCGTGGACGCGGCGCCGACCCGCCCCGGTCCCGTTCCGCGTGCACTTGTCCGCGTGCGGCCCGTGCTCCTATGACCTCTCGCAGCTCCGTGGCGTGAGATGCGTCGTCGTCGCAGCCGCCGCCGCCGCCGCCGCCGCCGCCGCTCTGTCGTCCGGCTTCATTCCGGCTTCATTCCGGCGCGCCCGAGAGAGCCGCGGCGTATTCATCTCAGGCACTTCCTGCTCATAACCTCGCTGGATTTATGCTAAGGCAGGTTCCCAGAGCCGCTCTTCCCTCTTATTATCCGCAAATAAATTCGATTCTCTCCCCCCGTTATCTGCAGCCTCTCTGTCTTTGGCCATCGCAGGCGCAAGCGAGTGTTTTGTGTCTTCGTTTATCGGGGCCTCGCATCGCGCAGCCGGGCAGCAGCCGCTTCTCTCTCTCTCTCTCTCTCTCTCTCTCTGCTTCTCTCCGCCTATGCTAAGGCCGCTTGCGAGAGACGAGATTTTCCGATCGAGTTGGCAGATGCGCGACCGGGCCGAGGGGGAGGCCGAGGAGGAGGAGGAGGAGGAGAGGAGCTTGCCGTAATGGCGGATTTATATTGTTGGGAGAGGATGCCGAGCCGATATGGGAGTCGCTCGCCGCGTGTGACTCCGGCCGGAGGTGACTACTGGATTTTTCAAAGGTTTTTACTCGATTTCACCGCGCCAAGCCGCTTGGCCGCCTGCGCCGGCCTGCGCCGGCCTGCGCCTCTCCCTCGGTGCACACAGCCTTTACTGAATTACGAGAAAGAGATTTGTGGGAAACCCGAACGGAGGGGGAGGGGAGAGAGAGGGCTCTGTTTTTCCTGCCTGCACCGCTGTCGCAAGTGTAATTTGCTCGCTTGATTGACGAGTTAATAGATCATTTTAAAGCTGCGCGACCGAGGAAGATTGACGTAATCAAAACGGCTTTATTTGTCATTTCGAATCACCAGATTTTTATTTTTACATAACGTCAATTACCTTCCTTCGAGTCCGTTCGAGTCCCTTCAAGTTCCAGTGTATGTTCAATCCGAGCCATTCAGACCTTCTGAATAGCCAAAATGATTAGATTTAAAATTGAACCACCGAACGTGATTAATGTTTACCTCGGACTTTTACCAGCACAAACTGATACGTAAACGCTGGCCAACACGATGCTTTCCTTTCTTCGGAGAAAACATTTCAAGCACAAGACGGACTTTGGAAAAAATTAGTTTAAATAATCAAGGCTTTTATCTAAAAATATATGAGAATTCAATGTTATAAATTATCAAGGAAGATCTTAAACGCATCAGCTGAGTATTTAGCGGAAAAGTAAAAGTTCCTCTTGCGCGTCCTTATTATATGGGACTCGTCGAGCTTGATGATCAAAACCACATTGTCACTTGGAAAATTTCTAGTAAAAGAAAGTACAATAGATTCAACGTAACGCAAACGTAATTACCTCTACGCGCACTACTTGGATTTATAATCTCCTTGTTCAAAAAATTGGCTAAAATACGCGCCTACTTAACCGTCCCCGACGTGCAAACTGATGCGACTGGCTTTACAGTTTTTCCCGCACAAAAAGAGAAAGTTGAGGAAACAATTGAATCGACGATTTTCCTGAAACTGATTTCTGCATTGATTAAAGCTAGTTAAAACATTGTACATTTACTAAAAATATTTACGGGCTCGTTGATTAAAAAAAATTTATTCCTGTACACAAAACTTTTCATTACTCAAAATTTACACCTGCGTATCAAATAAGCTATACTCTACATACGTCATTAACAAAAGATATTAGATAGTGCACAATGCCGCGATTTATTTTGTAATTTGCAGGTGTGCTATTATGGATCTTTAACCGATTCCAGTATGCACTTTACAATTTTCCAGAACCGACTGTGAAGATCAGTAAACAAAGGTTTTTAAAAGTGTTTTTAAAAGTGCTTTTAGACATAAAATAATAACTATAGCTATTATTATTAGGACTTTTGATATAACCATTTAACCATTGAAAATGTAACCTTATTACGAGCTCAAAACTTTTTGTTTGCACCATTGACAGCTGTAAATTTGAAAAGTTCAAACTGGAGGATATCATACAATAAATTTGAGAACAAAAGATTTGAACCTTTAGGGCCTTAGTTAGGTGTATTTGGACCGAGCTGGTCATGAACATTTTAATTGATGGAATTAGGGAACAGGTACATCCCAGGTTTCAGAAGGACCTAATAATGACTCCCGGTAAACTTGGGAAAGTCAAGGCGTAAATTTTCAAGACACAACTTGTTCATTTGCAGACAGTTATTATACTTATCTTTATTTTATTTTTTTGTAAATTGCGTTTTCATTAAAGTTAACATCATCGTGTTTAATCATTCGTATTTATTAGTTCTTCCGTAATAAATAATGTCTATTTTTAATGTATTATATTCATTGCCGAAACTGAAAATTATATGATCCAATTAATAAAATAATGAAATTTGAGAAAAAAAAACAAATTGCTAGGAACCACAATACCTTTTTCGTAATCGTAACTTTCGAAAGTTATATTAGGTTCGGCTGAACAGAAAGTGGTTTTATGTAAATGTTTATTAAAAATTTATTTTGTCTTTAATTGACTTTTTATATAATAAATACGTATTGATATTCAAGTCTTTTGAGTTTATTTCATAAAACACTTATAAAATGCACATATATTTTTGTTCTATTTGTAATCTTTAATGGGCAGAAATCGAGACTTTTCTCTTGTTATACAAATACCGTTTAAAAAAATGATATGCACTTCAAGAGCGACGGTGCATGGTTAAGTGATTAAGTGTTAGACTCTAAATCGCATGGCTTCCGGTTCGGGCTCAACTTTACCGAAACCGATATCGTGATCCTATTGTGTCAAGTGTCTAATAAGGCTTTAACCTTAAGTTGTTTGGAAAACAGCTTTGTAAATGGTTGGTTCCACCGCAGTTTGGCAGGCATTTTTAACCACAAAGAAGTAAACGTTAATTAAATCAAACTATATACCCTTAAAAGTATTTACGCAAAATTGAAGTGTAATAAGTAGAGAATCCATCTTTTTTAGTAACTAGCACTATCCATGGCGTTGAGTGCACTAATTGCATTCTATTCTTTAGAGTAAGATAGTTTTAATAATAAGTAATATTTCTATATTTATACATAACATTGAAATTATTTTAATTTATTGATGATACGTCACAAATGCACTGTGAAACGCAGACTGTAGGAAACAGTTTCGATTGGCGAATTTCACATTCAAACGCGTAAAATGTGTTATTAATTATATAAAAATTTAAAAATTTGTTGCGTTATAAATTAATGAAAATTAAATAAAATATTTTATACAGTCTGCTTCTGCTGGTCAAACCTAGCGTTAATTTACACTATAGCCAATCACGTAAGTCGTTTAACGCAACAGTAACGTTAATATATTATTTAGCTAATCTAATCTCAATTTCCATGAGAATCAGTCAATCACAATCGTTTTATTCGTGCTTCACTTTTCTGTCATCACTTTTTTAAGAGAGGAATTTTCAACTTTATGGAAGGAAAGAAAACTCTAATGATCTAATAGCTGAACCACAAAAATTAAATTTTATTAATTTAAAAGCCTCGTAGAAGGTATACTCATACTGAAACGTCGGAAATAAAAAATTAATAAAATATTGATTCGACTACGTCATTAGTTTCCATTCCATCTAAAATTTTGTTATAAAAAATAGTAGTTGTGATTTTCTTGTTTAATAAAATTTGTAATATCTCTCATGCATTGTTTTCATTGCGTTTCCTAATATATACGCATATAATTATTAGCTTCTTCGTAATACATAAATATCTATAAATTAAAGGTTCATAATTTAAAAAAAATTAAGGTTTCTTATAGAACATAAAATTTATCAAAACTGAAACATTTTTAAATAAATCTCATGATTCTAATACTATCTAACTACTAATATTCTAATATTATCTAACTAACAAATAATAGTATGATTAATTAATTGTTCCTTTAATAATTCTTATACTTTTTCCTCGTATCTACAATTAAAATAGAAGCGGCAATGGTTTAACCCTTTGAAGCACAGTGTCCATCCTGATGGACACATTGATTTATTGCTTCTTTTGCCATTTTAGAACAAC
>UCOM01003237.1:0-19303 GCA_900474385.1 Ormyrus pomaceus | reverse complement strand
GGGGGGGGGGGGGGGGGGGGGGATATATACTGCCTCCTTTGCATTTTTATACTAGCGCATGCGCGCGCATGATTTATCAACTCTCGAAACTAGCGGGCTGCTAATTCGAGGCTCATAATGCCGCGTGCCGAACGCAAGAAAGCCGGCCAATTTGTCAAAGAACGCGCGCCGGGGCCTTTTTTTGCGAGGAGCAGCAGTCGCCTCGGATCGAATGAATTAAGCCGCTTTTTTTGACAACTTGTAGGTTTTGCCGTTGTGCCGGATCGGATTAGTTATCAATTCGAAATCACTTTCGAGGCTTTTTGACAAAGCTTCGGCTCTCATTGTTAACGAAATGCAAAGTCGAAGTCGGCCGGCGAGTTACGGAGGAAACGTCTCTTTCTAGCTTGATCCGCGATTACGTAACTTATTAATCGACCTTTATAAATCGCGAATAAAAAGAGACAGTAATATTCGTTCAATTAGCGTTCGCAAAAGTTTAGTTGATTTCGTAAATTTTCATGAATTAAAAAAAAAAGAAACAAAGTAAAAAAAAACGTTAAGCAAATAAATTTCCGCCCAAAAATCCGCCCGGTCCGTTCCTCAAAAAAAAAAAGAAAAAAAACCGAGCTTACAAACCCGACATATGGAAAAGCTTTGTGCTCGGTCGCGTGTAAAAAAAGCGTTTCTCATCCGTCACGGGGCCGCGTTAACGCCCGATCGAAAAAGAGCATCGGGGAAAAAAAGAAAGCAGAGCGAGTCAATGGATGATGGCGTCAGGCGAGTGCATTCATCCTTCTTCCCCCTCCCTCCTCCCTTCCTCCCCGCGCTCCTCGAAACACCTGATACTCGAAGGCTAATAATTCTCCGACTCACATATATAACGCCTTGGCTTTTTTGTCGGCATTGTCTAGGTGGCGGACAGGGTAATCCCAGCGGGGGTGGCAACGCCGGCGGTCCAGGCGGCGGGGGCGGCGGCGGCGGCTTCCCCGAGCCGCACCAGATGCAGCAGAGCGAGGGTCTCGTCTGGTAGGCCTGCCTGCCTGCCCTCTCTTAACGTTCACCTTAACGTCTCATTAATTTGAACCCCCCTCACCACCCCCTCCTCCTGCCTCCCCCCGCCTCACCTCCAGCCTCCGAGCTGCAGAACAGTTGACTTCGGAGAGGAGGCAGAGGGTGTTGTTCTTTTGTTTGTTCTCGTGTAAGATAGGCCGAAATCATTGCAATTGCCGATAGCGTGTATTAAATTTTTTGTTTCTTTTTTTTTTGTCAACGCACTTTATTATTATTGCTATCATTATTATTAATGCAATTTATTATTACTATTATCATTAGTTGAGGCAGTTTTTAAGGTTACGAAGCACGACGCCTTTATTAATATTATTATAATTTAATTGGACGCGCAGTTTTCATCATTATTATTGTCGAAGATAATAATGGTATACGGACCATTTATATTATTGCGAGATCAGTTATTAATTATTATTATTATTATTGCTATTATTATTATTATTATTATCATTAATGTGTATAAAATCTTTGTCCCGAAAATGTAATATTTTATCCCCTCCCCCCCCCCTCTCCCCCTGTTGATTAGTTTGAGAAAAAAAAGTGTATGTTAATTTCGAAGACGTCCTGTAGATATCACAACTGATGAGCTGTTATACACGCGCAAAAAAAAACATGGAGATGACACTCAGACGTTTAAAGTCAACATTATTATGCGTACTTACATAACGAAAAAAGAAAAAAACAAACAATACACGTTTATACTTAACATGCCATACGTTTTGTTAAAAGGCTTTAATAAAAATCTAATAAACTTGGTGCGTTCGCGATCTTACAATTATATCATCGAACTATATCCTGCAGCAAATTTTCAGTAACGAAAAATTTCTCATCGAGCATCGTCAAAGACTTTAACGAAGAGACTGCAATTATTGCTTCAAAGGAAACGCGAGTTTTTCCGAATCCCGAGGAATCGTTTTTTCCTCGACCCCCACCCCCCGAACGCGAACTCTCTCGTGTGCGTATCCAGAGCTTTATTGATTTTTATGAGAGCATTGTAATAAAATGGACATGAAAGTCAACCGACGGAAGGAGAGAGAGGTCTGCGCGCGCGCGCGCGCAATCTCGGAGTACTAATTATTGATATAAATATATTATAAATAGGGTAATAGCGACTATCTGTTAAGGCGGCGATCGATGTAAATACATGTGAAGCAAAGTAAAAGATGAAAAAAGGAGAGAGAGAAAATTGTTGGAGGAATTATAAAGGCACACGGCGACGCTAAGCGACACGGCGCGAATCGGAACGGGAGTTATAATCGACGAGTGCGGTAAATAAGATTTTATGCAGACTCACAGTACGGCTAAAAAAAAAAATTATGTACACACCACACCACAGCTACACCGCCACGGCGCATAATGATTATAAATATAATTATAATAAACAACCACGTATTTCCGTACACAGATTTGTTTGCATTTCTTTCCACGCCTCTGCCCCACGTAGTTTTAGTGTAATTAATACATCGTCGCAATGTACAACGAGTATATATTTTTTAAAGGTAAGTAAGGCAACTATTTTACTTTATTTATCGATAGAAAATTTAAGATTTTTTTTTTATTTTTGAACGAATGAGTACTGAAACGTAATTTGATACCGTTACAGTCTGATTTGTGGCTTTATAAATTCCTTAAATCAGCGCATCATAAAATACTTTTGAATATCGAATTTGTTCAACCTGCATTGCAAAAGGAACTCCTCGAAACTCGCAGAGATTTACGACAAACTCGAAATACGCACTGGAACCAATAAACTGCCCGACAAATTCGCCGAAGCGATAAATACCCTCCGCTGAATATTACAAAAGGCGCTTATGCTAAAGAAGCTCCAACGGGGGTATCTCCGCCTCCTCCGCTCGGCGTCCAAAATTCACCCCCGCGCGCGTCGCTCGGAAAAGCCCTTCAGAAAATCCTCCTCCGCGCATCGGGGGTGGCACAAAACACACCTCAAACGAAACCCAAAATCCCACATGTTTACTCGGCGTTGGCCGTCCGGCCTTCCGGGACCTGCACGGTTCCCGCCTAATAAAGTGTCGCTCGGGCTCTTTATTCCTCGGGAGACTCGGGGAAGAAGACGCAATTACCATCGAGTTATCACACGCTCGGCTGGAGCGAAAGCGATCCAGCAGCGAGGGAGAGCGGAGCGTTTAGTCGGATCGGTGTCCCCGAATCCGGGACCGGACGACGAGCGACGAGCGACGACGACGACGACATGTGCGGGCGCCCCGCGTTCTGCGCCTAACGTCGTTACTCGTCGGCGGCACATCCTTGCCCCGGACATCTGCTGGATTCGATTTTGATGTGTTTCGTGCCCGCGGGGGCCACACTTTCGCCCGACGTCTCCCTCGTCGATCTGCAAGTGGAGCCCCCCCCTGCCCACCCCGCTGTATACGCGCTGTCCCCGGGGGAGCGCAGGGCGCTTCTTCCGCGTCGGGACACGCCTGCGGACACCTTCCAAAGGGACTCTTCGGGCAAACTCTTTTTTTTTCTTTTTATTTTTATTTTATCGGTGCTTGCTTAGTCGTTCGGAGTTCTTTTTTTTTTTTGGTTTGTTGGCTCGATGTTCGGGAGAAATGTTGATTTAACGGATATGCTGGTAGAAAACTTACTGGATGTTATCTTACTGGGAAAGTTGGCGGTTTTTGCACGCTCGGGTGAGTGATGAAGAGTGACTCAGTTGCGCTTGTTATAATGAAGATAAAAACTGAAAATTGCGCGGATAAAAAAATTGTTATTGCAGCTATTGACAACGATCTTCTAATTGCTACCGTTTGCAAAGTATTTAAAATATTCACAGTTAATTGCTAATCATTAGTCATCAATATCCGAATACAAGTACCCATTTATTCGTTAACATATTTGTTGCACTATGTTTTCTTTCTATACTTTTACATATAAAAGTTTCATGTATACATTTACACTTAAAAAATTATCAAATAAAGGTTTTGTAAAAATGTCAATCTTCATCTTCTTCGTCGTCTAAAAGATTATTCACCAAACTATAAAACAAATGAGACGCAAGCATCGTGTTTAACAAGCACTGCATTGCACTTGATCGTCGCGACATGTTTGCACACACCTCCTCTTCACCCCAGTCCCGCCTCGCGAATCCCCGCCGTCTCTCTCTCTCGTCGTGTGCTTTTGGCAAACGAACCCGTCACCGAGAGAGAGAGAGAGAACAAGCGGCGAAAAACCTGGCCTCCCAATTCGGGAAAATCGCAAAGCGAAACACGCGCACGTCGAGGCGAGAGAGAGAGAGAAAGTCGACAGATGCGGAGAGGCGGGCAAGTCCTCGGGCGGATTCCCTCGGGACTCGTCTGTCTCTCTCTCTCTCTCCGTCCCCCGACAAAAGCGGCCGTATATATACGTGCATTTAGAGGCCGCGCGAATCGATTCGTCGAGGATGGGACGATTGATGAGCCGGGAATAGCGCCGGGGCAAGTGCCGGGCCACATAAATCTTGCGCCCGTCGAAATTCAAGTCGCGTAAACAGGCTCGCTCGCCTCGCCGCCCCCACCGCGCGCTTAATGCAAGTTTAATGCGTGCCGCGATATCGGCGTGGCACGCGCGCGCGCGGGACTGCAGCGCGGATAACGCGTGTAGTTGCGCAAGCGGAGTGCGGGACACACTTGCGAGGAGAGCGCGGCCTTCGCCGCGTCGTTGCTGAAATGTTGAGACCGCCGGAGAGGGATTAATGTTGGATACTGATAGGTGTAGAAGTCTTGGGGATCGGGGGAAAAAATCGGATTGGAAAATCGGATCAGTTTCGTCGAGCTTGTAAGCGGTTTGGAACTTTTTCGGCAAAATCCTGATACTTGAACGATCTGTAAATGGGATCTCTCAAATTATACCTCTCCAAGTTTTTGCCCTGTGTTTTATGAAAAAAAAAAAAAAACTTTTTGTTAATCGTCACTTATAGCTAGATAATCAGCTGCGTTTTATTAGATATCCCACATCTCATACGAATAAGATTAGCTTAGGATCCCCTTAACAAGGGAATGTTTTCCCTGTCTAACCGACCCGAACACCACAGTTGACGTCTAAATTTCGAAAACACAGAAACAATAAACGCGGGCTCGTTTCAGAGGCCAAATTTGTCGCGCCTCCGCCTCCCGAAAAAAATGCAACTTCCCACGACGTCCTCCATCCCTCAGTGCGCGGACTCATTCGTTCCACTCCGCGCAAAAAGCCAAAGTAGTCACGGCCTCGTATACGACCGACTCTCGCTCCCGGAAAAATTCGCTCTCGCGCATATCGGGGCTCACGTGTGCGGACACGTGTCTGCTCGCGGCGGCGACGGCGGCGCGACAACCCTCCGCAGTGCGGCCGGTTAAATAAGCTCGTTTCTCCGGGGGTGAGGGGGGGGGGGCGCTATACCCGCCGCCGCCGCGGCTGTAACGGGAGGAAGCCTTACAATCGCGCCGCGCCGCTTAGGCTCCCGCACGCGTCTCGAGCCCCCGATGATACCCATTCCCTGCCCCGCGCGCCCCGACGAGCGTCACTCTGTGTGCACGAGCGGCTCGAATTAATCGAGCGAGTTTGTACCAATTATTGTTCGGCGCACGACGCGTAGGCGCGAAAGTCGCACGCGCTCTCGGGTATTGTGGGGCTTGTTTTAGACGGTACGGCGCGGGGCGGAGGTTCGATTTTGTTTTGTATTGTTGGTGGATTTCATAAGTACGCTTTCGAGAAATCGGAGGACCGCGGGAGGAGGCATTTATCTTTCTTTGGAAAGAGGACGAACGGTTTTGTGAGGTAGTTTTCGAGCGTAGCTATGCATACTTATGTAAGTAAGCAAGGATGCCCAATAGCTTTCATTATTGGAAAACGTTATTTAAGCGTAGAATAATGCGGAGAACGATAATAAAGAGAAACGTATTTAAGCAGTCAATGGATGAAGTAAGTCCATTTTATATATTCAAAGCTCATTTTCTGACAAAGATAACGTTTGCAGATTTCATTAGCCGGGTATAGAAAACTCAATTGAGATATTTCAGCCTTTGAATTTTTATACAACAATTATTCCTTCCCTTCTGTAAAAATAAGTTGATGAAAATTTTAACAAATACATTTTGTCTTTCGAAAAAGTTCCCCCAAGTGTATACTTGTAAACTGTATAGTTAAACGCACTCGGTTAATTTATCTCTCGAATAAGAACGAATGTTATATTCCAATTATTTATCCCCGGTCCACTTTCACTTTTTTCACCAGCTGCTGAAAAATGAACCTTTCGACAGCCAAAGATTTATATAGTTTAATCTTTCCTCGATCTCCAGCCGATTTTTTCATAAAAACCTCGCGACTCCACGCGTCTTGCTCAACAATTATTCCTGCACTATCACATCACGTTCAATTATCACGAAACCAAAAGAAAAAAAAAAAAACAAAACGCAGCCGGCGTTACTAACGATATACAATACCCCGGGCCAATTTTTCGAACTTTCATCGCGCCTCCCGAGGAAGGCAAACTCAGCTTTGTCCAGCGGTCAGCCGATCCGAAAACTATATCCCGAGTCCTTTCGGCCTCTCTTGTATGACGAGGCGCCGCGGCGCGCAGCCCGATTCTCTCTCTCTCTCTCTCTCTCTCTCTCTCTCTCTCTCGCTCCGACTTCGTGACGCGGCGTTATGTATATGAACCTCTAGCCGGCTGTGCGCTCGAAGCCGCTCGCGCGCGCGGCTCGCTTTGAGAAAAAGTTCTGCGTCGATAAATCATTTTTATGGCCAGTTCGCTAGGCCCCGGGAGAGAGTCGCCTATCGATTAAGGCGCCGCCGCGTTGATTTGGGAAAAAATTTCCTCGGGAAGAAATAAAACTGTTCTCGGCTCGTTAAACGATCCGCTTCTCCACAATATAAAAATTTATTAAAAAACCGCATACCGCCGCCGAGCGGCCGCTTCACGGTGGCATTTCGGAAATATTGTCGCTGGACTATACGTCCAGCGGGGGAACGTCGGCGCGGGTACCGTTCTTTTTCTTTTTTTTCTCGAAGCGCCGCCGCAGGAATTTCGAATATTTCGGGCGAAAAATCGGTTTCTCCTCCTCGAAGTGCAACATGCGCCCGTCTCGCTCGGCGAGGAGTGACACGATGACATTTCCAGCGATGCTGAAAAGTCCTTCTAAGTATAACTGACGTAAGTCCAGATGTATTAGCCTGCGTTTATCTACGCGCTTAACTCTCGCGCCGTATTCCGCCCACCGTATATAATCTTTAATCGGCCTATTACATATTCATGCGCGAGCTGTCGAGCGAATTTCTTGCCGATTTCAGTTGCGTAAATCGAGCGGAATACAATTCTTTCTTGCAGGATATATATGCTTGTCTTCGCGCTGCCATTTTGCGGTGTAAATAATGAAGAAAGCCGAGGCCGAGGTTCGTCGGGAGGCTTCGAAATCGCTCGCGACGCAGCTAAAATCTGAAGCAGTTGATGGAAAAAGATTCGATAGAGTCGCAATAGATTATAAAGCCTGCACTTCAAAGTTTTAGAAATACTTTCTTATAAGCCAAGAATTTTAAAGTCCACATTTCCAGCAGGTAGTATCACCCTTCCGTTCGGTATCAGAAAATATCTGACCTACAAATTTCTCAGCGGCTTTGGCTCAAACGAGACAAAGCCAATAAAACGCAGAAACGATATCCCCCGTCCTCGAAAGTGACAAGCCAGACTCGGCATCATATCTTTCTCGAGAAAAAGGTAAAAGGCCGCTGCCTCGCGGGCGCATAATTCGTTGGATTAAAAAAAAAAAAGAAACGAGGAGGAGGCTCGCTCGCCGCTAAATGTGGAGCAGAAGCAGCAGCGGCAGCAGCGACGGCGGCGGCTAATCCGGATTTCGGATTAGTGTATACACACGCGGTAGTGGCGCGCGCCTCGACGCCCACCGACACGACGACGACGGGGAGAGACACTTGAAAACGCCGCTCGACGGACAGCTGCGAGGAGAGAGAGAGAGAGAGAGAGCCCGTTCTCGCTCTACGGGAGAGAGCCGAGAAAGAGTTCCGATGCCAAGCTGCACACACGTCACGTCGCTTTCGCTCGCCGAGCGCTTGACGTTTCCATTGTGCTCCGGCGACTCTCGCGCCTCTCTCTCTCTCTCTCTGTCTGCCGCGCCGCGCGTCCGATAGCGAGCTCTCTTTGCCGCGGATCTCTGCGCAGGCTGCTTTTCGCGTCGGACTTGACTTTTTCCCTGGCGCTCCGCCGGTCTTATCTCGACTTTTGACTTTTGTCGAGTGACGCCGCGGGGACGCGAGATTTTTTTGCTTTTGTCGCGGCCGCCCGAACGATGTACCTGACTGGGTAGACGATGTTTTTAATCTAATTACGAGAGCTGTCGAGCTTTATCTGTTGCTTGTATACATAATACGCTTTGCGGTCGAAGCTCGTTTGGCTTTGTGTATCCAAGCTTTTTGGTTTTTTGTGCGGATTGTTTTTGCGAATAATTTAGTTGATATACTTTCTTATTTTGCCAAGTTTCTGTTTCCGTTTTTGTTTTTTTAATAATTTTGATGCATAGAATTGTTTTAAAGAAAAGTACGCTACTATAACGTGGAGTGCGGGGAACGAACGTTTTCTTAAAAAGAACGAGAAAAATATTAATATTCTCAAATCATTTTGACACCATTCGTCATTTTAAAATTATGGCTTGCAAGTAATTTTTATTTATTCAATCAATTTTTACGGTAAAATCTAACTTGCGCAATACGCGGGTTTTAGAGGAAAAAATAATGTGGCGCGCGCGCGCGAGATGTAAATTGCCGGTGTATTTTTCAGATTCGCGTTATCGATGGCCATACTGATTTTATCTTGCATTTTATTAATGAATTGATTCATGGCGGTACAAATGGTGTGAACTGCGATAGTATCACAAATTCAAATGGTCAGAAATAATTGCTGCGACTGCAAAATGAAAGTTACTGGTGCGCTCGTTTCTGTTTTTTTTTTTTTTTTTAAACTCGTGAAATTGCTAACTGTGCCATAAAGAAACTATTATGAGTACGATAAATTGTATGCTTACTCATCTGAAAGGATAAATGCGCTTGAGTTGAATAATCTTGCAGCGTTTCTTTAAATTTTGAATTTGGTTGTTGTTTATTTTTGTGTACAAAATTTGTGCGATATATACGTCTTTCCATTTGACGAACGCACATTTAAATTATGTGCTGTATTTTATAATTTCTAATACATTAAATCCGTTCATTTATTTAAAAAATTAGTACAGTAGTGTCTTATTATAAGTATTTCTCAAAAAACTTTTTTAAATATCAATTTACAACTTTTCCTTACAAGTTTTCTTTACAAGTTTTCAATATGAAAAAAGGCGTTCTTGAAAACACAAAAGCCACCCTACTCCTCGTCAAAAGCCTCCCAAATTCACGACAGCCTCCAGAATTCGGCTAACGCGACCGGCTCTGCGGCAACGCTTCCTCAGCACACGGCTCTGCCCGGAAGGTGATAAACAGCGGCTCAGCCCGAGTCGATAAGTGAAAAGGGTATTAAAAGTTGTTTGTAAAATTTTTCAACCTTTTTTCCAGAGTATACGAAGGAGAGGGAGAGAGAGAGAGAGAGAGAGCGGAGATTCTCTCACCCTCGACGACGATGGCATCGGCGATAAGGCGCGCGTGCAGCAACCCCCGGCAGCTCGCGTGGCCCTGCCCGCCGAGATAAGTATTCGCTATTTAAAATACCAGCAGCCACCATTCTGCCGCCCTTCTCCTCCGGCGGAGCGCGCCACCCAAGATAAACTGTTCTGCAGGGGTTGATTATAAACCGAGGCGAGGGGCGCGCCTCGCTGTGGGGTCCAAATCAAGAGGGAAAGCAAATTCTCTCTCTCTCTCTCTCTCTTTCATGCTCTCTCTTTCGCTCTGGCGCTCAGGCCTTGTTTTGCTTTTCCTAAGGCATACTTTACGTCTTATCGCTCTCCCTCTTTTTCCGACTGTTTTTCTTTCGGGCGTCCTTCGCTTTTTCGACGCGAGCGAGCTTTTATCGTGCGCGTGTAAAGGTTGCTTTTAAGAATTTTTGTTAAATTTTCGGAGATTCCTTTCGCGAAAAGGAAGGCTGAAAGGATAACGTTATTTTTTTTTTAAATATTTTCTGTGTAAGGCTAGAACAAATAATGTTTTTGTCGTACGCGAGCATTTTGCGTACATTCTTTCTGAGCTGATCGAAATTTCTGATTGCCTGTTACGCGTTGCTCGTGTAATTTTCGAAACAGTGGATGGGAATAGATTGCCCATCAAGGCCCGTCCGTGTAATTTAAATTTTCGGACCGAATTTCGAAAATGTCGATTGCATTATCACTCGGTAGTCGGTGGGTGTTAGTTCGTGATTGCAGTACTTATCGAGAAGCAGAAGAACTCGGCGCAACAATTCGAAGGAAAGTCGAAACAAAATCGTTAAAATTGCAAGCTGCAAAAACGAGCAACATCATCAGCGGCACAGACTCCGCGCGCTCCGCAAAAAGCATCGCGAGTTCGCGCAGCTCGTCGCTTCGAGCGCGGCGCTCTCGCTGTGCGTAAACAATGAAAAAGCGGAAGAAACGCGGGCAGGCGGCCCGCGTTTGCGGAGCTCCGGCACAAGCGTCTTTTCACAACGTAACAGAGAGAAAACGGCGCTTCTATAGACCGCAGAGCCCTCTCCCTCTGTTTCTCATGTCGAATCAGCGCGCACAGAGAGCGAGAGAGAGAGAGAGAGAGAGAGCGGCGGCGCTCTCGCGCACATAAACGAAACCGAGCGGCCGGGCGGCGATCGAGTCGGCCGGTTTACGGGGGTGTACGGCTCGCATTGTTGTATAAATAGGTTTGGCGAGTTAGGGGTTGCGAGAGCTGCCCCCGAGGGAACTGCACATGTCCGCATCGATTATACCGCCCCTCTGCTGCTGCTGCCGGCATCGCGCGCTCCCCCCCTTCCTTCTCTCTCTCTCTCTCTCTCTCTCTCTCCCGTTCACCCCGCGGCTCTCTCGTCGCCGGTCCACGGAGAGCTGGCATTTCTCCGCGCCCACGGGCCATACACGCACCACTTGCTTACTTTCGAGCCATTTGCTTTGTAAACGCGACGCAATCTCGGCCCCGCTCTGCGCAGCCCTCCAGCGCCCCGCGCGCCACCGAGACTTAGACATTCAGATTCGCCGCGCGGATTTTACGGAAAAATACACACCGAGCCAGCCGACTGTGAACCGCCTCTGCAGGTGGAACCGATCGCCTTTTTTGCTGCCTCTCACTCTCTCTCGGCACTGCCGGGTTTCCGACGTTTCGGGGGACGCGCCGCGGAGGAGAGAGAGAGTTCGTTGTTTCGGCAGGCTCTCGGTTCGATTTATTCCGCGAGCTTGGAGCCGTGCTTGCAGCGAGTCGTTGTTACGAGGCTAGTCGATCGAAGTCCTTTGATACCGTATATGTAGACTGCAGGCTCGCATTCGTTTGCGCCGCTGCGAGTTCGCGCAGCTTCGCTGCCGGGCTAATGATGACTTCCCTCGCTTTGTTCGACGGCGCCGGAGTTTTTCCGCATGCCTGGCGTAAAAAATGATCGATCGACTTATATATATTTATTGCCGCTTGTCGAAACGTCGCGACTTCATAACGAAGCATATTCACCGGTTAAATTCGCCGTCATCAGTTAAAAAAATCCTGCGTTTCACGTTCCGCGCCTTCCCCGAAAAAATCCTGCATCACTTGTAATAATCGAGCGTGTATTCGCCTCTCCCCAACGAGCCTCCGACACTTAATCAAGCGGCGCTTAAAAAACTAAGAGCGCTCGCTTAATCCTAAGCATGTGAATGCACCCCCGGTTCGGCTACTTTGCCCGATGACGTTTGATCCCACTCGAGGATCTCCCCCCACTGGTAGGTCTTTGTGCCTGCGAATTGGCGACAAATATATCGGAGCGTCCCTCCAGAGCTGCTCTCTCTCTCTCTCTCTCTCCCCCACGCCGAGAGAAATATATTCCGGCTCGATAGAGGCGTCAGCGCGTGCGGGAATCGCCGGATCATCGCCGCTTCCGAAAACAAGACACACTACACTCACGTACCTGCATATGCAGTCGAAATCGAGAGGCTTGTGTTTTCAGATGTGCGCGCGCGGAGTCGAGTGTGGCCCTTTCGTCACGGGCGAACACTTGTGCGCAGCAGCCCCCGGAAGCATTAAAACTCACTTTGCGGACCCTCGATTCGTCCGCCTTGGCTGTATTCTCCACCCCCTCCGGTTCTCTTCCGGCTTTCTCTTGTTTTCTATAATTTCCCGGACCCTTTGACCGGGGCATATTTCTCCGCTCTCTTCTATTTATCTTCGAGGCCCTCTTATATTGTCGTTCCTTATCGCGGCCGGCTCGTATTTTTCCGTCTTATCTCGCGCGGCTGGTTTCTATTGCCGCGGCATTTCGTTTTTTTTTTTTTTTTTTTGCACTGCGAATTGCGCGTGCCGACGAGGTAATGTTGAAGGTGGCAAGCCTTTAAAGATACGGGTAAGTGCGGCGCGGTGGGCTGCTTTATCTCGCTGCGAATGCACCCATATAGTTTTGCAAATTTTTTATGGTAATTAGCTTTTGATTTATGTCTTATCGTCGGCGGTTTACTGCTTTTTAAATTGAATTATCGATGCAAATGCGACGATTTCGAATGGGGGGGAAAAAAAGCGGAAAAAAGTTCCGCAATGACAATAATAAGAGAAATTGCCGGGAGACTTTTGCGCAATTATTTGATAGTGAACAGTTTTTTGTTTCCTATTAAAAAGCTTGTTATTTTATCGCGACACTTAGCGGAGTTTAATTATTATTGATTGGATTCTAGATTTGCTGGAATATATTCGACGCAATTATCGGGCAATAAACGAGAAATAGCTTTTTTTCTCCGTCCGTTTAGATAAAAAATAAACTCGGCCTGTAATATCAATTTACATTACAGTAAAAAAGGTTACTTAAAATTTCCCCATTTATTCCAATTCAAGTGTGATTACGCGAGAGATCATTGCATACGTTAAAATAAAATTACATCGCAATTCTAACAGTAGAATATAATCGCGAATAAAAAAGCGCGGCCTCGCTTTCAAGTGCTCGTGAATCTTTAATCGCACCCACTCGCCGGGGTCTATTTCTCGAAAATCGAAATCGCCGCTCGACAAAACTGTCCCCCCGGAAAGCGATACATCGAACGCGCCGGAGATCAAAAGAAAAACTATCCATTATTCGCGTGCAAACACTCCCTGTTTACCGAGGCACTCAAGTAGTGTTTACGGCTTCGGCAATAATGCAATTACAAGGAGGCCACTCTCTTACACTCGAGTCGCTCCATCCGGCAAAGGTCGCTCCTCGTTTTTCCCGCTCTCCGTCCTTCGATTAATAGCGAGTTTCGGGGCTGCCCCCACCCCTCCAAGCGGCGGCAGCACTCTTTCGCACAGCCGGGGGGCTTCGCCTCCCTTTTTCACGACTCGATGCCGATGTGCAAACACAGACGACAGGAGCGTACGGCCGCGATTTCGGCCTGCGTGTATTCCCCCGACGCGCGTCCGCGCGCACGTGAGCCGCCCGTAGCTCCGACACCCCCGCGCGCGCTCGAGACGCGTGGCGGCCCTCTCTAATTTCTCTAATTTCAGCCTGATGCGGCCTGTCACCGCAAGACGAGAGAAAGAGAGCCGAACAATGCGGATACGCGCGCGAGTGTCGATGAGCTGGGAGGAGCGAGGCCGATCCTTTTTCTGAAGGGTAGTGAGTCTCTTCGACTCGCCCGAGGAAAGGGAGAATGGAACTTTTATTAATTCGCTTTTAACCGGCTGTTTATGGGATTAAATTAGCGATGATTGACTGGCTGATTGATATGTTGTGCTTGTGTGCCTCTGTTTAACTGGAAAGCATTCTTGAGCTTCTCTTTTCATTCAAATTATCGAACTGTTTCTGAGATGGTCTTGAGTCAGAAATGGTAACTCAAGATATTTTAGCTGCGGGTGACGTTTGTGATTTTTAATTTCTGCCTCGGACAAAAAAATTCGTTGAAAATATTATATGAATATAAAATACTGCATAGAATTATCTAATTCTATAGGATAGAAGGAGGTATTTAACTCTTTATCCAGTTATCGATAGTATTTTCAAATATTTTCAAATTTGTATACTCAGGTATACAGCAATTTTTTTAATTTTTAATTGAATGTGAATCAAAGCGATTTTACATACATCGGAAAAACACCTAATGGTTTATGCAAAATTACGCCTAATATTATCCTTACTTTGATTAAAAATTAGAAGCTGGATATGCAAAGTGATGGACTAGACTGTCAATAGGGTACAATTAAATTTTGAATTGTTAAAATTTATACATATTTTATATGGAAATTTTTTTTTTTCAAAAAATATTGTACGTTTCTTCTACTATTTTAATATTTCTACACTACTATTATCTTGATATTATACACTATTATTGTTATAATACAACATCATTTAATTGATTTATACAGCGAATATAATGTAAATACTTCTGGCGAATAAACACCCTCATTTCGAGCGCAGAGTGCAGAATTTGCACAGTGTTTCCTCTGTTTAAAAGAATATTAAAGACTGAATTTTCAAAATTTAAATACGTCAGAATTGTTAAAATATTTTATAATCTTTTTATGGCAATCTATTATAATAAAAAATATAACCCTAAACGAATAAAGTCCAAAAGAAAATTTTCCCAGCTTTTATGCGTTTATATACGTGACGTATAAATAACAAAAACAAGTACTCAACCTCCTCGCGAGTAACCCATCCCGAGCATTTTCAGCGAACAGAAAACAATCTTTCGATTGCCGCTTATCAAACTCCTATCAGCAATTCCCCGAATCCCCCCCAGTCCCGAATCCGCGCCCTCTCGCAAAAAGCAGCGCATCCTAAAAAAAAAAAAAAAAAAAAAAAAAATGCGAAAGGACGCGAGTGTACATGCCTCCCGTTGGAAAAGGCTGGTATAATATAATTTCGCCTCGCGAAACGCCAGCGTATCGCAGCGCGGGCTGTGTTAGCGTCGGGCAGCGAGTTCCGGAGCGCGCGCGCGCCGGCGCAGAGAGTGCCGAGAGAGAGAGAGAGAGAGAGAGGAGGCAAAGAAGGCGGGCTGTAGCGCGCATGTCGGGAATAAAGTGTGCGCACGTCGGATCCGCGTACGCGCTTTGGTAGCGCGTTGTACGCGAAGGCGCGCGGACGATGTGCGCGAGCGCGCCGTGATGAGATACACGCCCCCCATCTGTGCCTGCCTGCCTGCCTGCCTGACTGCCTGGCTGCGCCCCGACCGAGGAGCCAGGCAGCCACCGTGTTTGCGCCCTCCGAGCTGCTCGCTGCCGAGATGGGATATCATGCCTTTTTTTTCGGACGAGGAGGGAATGCCGGGACGGCTTTTCTAGGAGATTGCGAGGGCCGCGAGATTTGTGGGGAGGGAGGGGCTTTTGAAAAATGCCCTTTTTCCGGACGCGAGAGCGGATGAACGGTTATTTAATAGAGGCGGGTTATGGGAGTCGATAATTTCGCGGGGGAGAGAGAGAAATTCAGTCGCAATTAAATTGATGAAAAGCTGCGCGCTTTTGGCGTCAATGCGTTTTAAGAGCGGATGCATTGTTTGGTAGAAACAAAGAGGGTTATTAGAAATCTTGATACAGCTTTAGATAAATGTTGAACAGTTTTAAGATCAGTAATATTTGCTTCCTTGTTGAAAGTGTACACTATATTGTTTGGCCAATTTTTAACAAATTGTTTGTCGAGTGGCCAAATTTGGTCAACTATTATTAGTGAAATGGCTTGAGAAACTCGTGAAATTTCCAACAGGGTTTCTGTAGTAAATAGATTTAATTCCAATATTTTCTTATTGTTAAATAAAAAGGAAACACAATTATTAAACTTCTTTAAGATATTATTTCTCCCAAGTATAAAAAAAAATTTTCTAACTTCGTAAACATTGTAAGATAAAATTTGAAAGTTTGATAAATTTAAACAGGGGTAAATCAGAAATGTTATTGTAGACGTTTCATTAATATAATCTGATTTGAATATTTTACAAATCTAAATGAAAATTAAACCCTTTTAAGAAAACGTCCTAATATTCTAACGAGTAAAAATTTACATTTTTTCCTTTAAACTAATGTATTTCAATAAAATAAAAACTTATCGACTCCGTCCCACATCTTCCCTCGACGAAATTAACAAAATTCTCTTACGAATATTGCAAAATTCAGCGACCAATGTCCAAAACACGAACAACACCGAAAGTATATAGTAGCCTGCGCTCTCCGAGCCTTTTTTTTTCAAAATCCACGTTTTTCGCTCGTAAATAACCCGCTCGTACAACGCAGCCCTTCCAGGCAATAAATTGTCGAAAGTATCAGTCACCGGCTGATTCATTTAGAAAAGAAAAAAAGGAGGAAGGCGGACAGTACCCGTGTCTTTAACGCAAAGGGCTTCTCTCGGGGTCTCGCCGAGGCATCAAGGGGATTCGCTCGTCGGTTATGATTGCGGTGGGTGCGATGAATGCGAAGCTCAAACACATATACACGCCGGGGACAAAGAGGCGGCAGGTTGAAAATGTCATGCGACGCATAATGCGCTGCCGCCGCCGCCACCGTTGCCCGAAGGGGGCGGCGGCGGCGGCGGCGTCGCGCGCGCGAGAGAGAGAGAGAGAATTAGCCATTGTCGCGTTAGCATGCACATGTCGACAAATTAGGTGGATTTGAATTATTATATTTCGAGAGCGGCCCGAAAGGAGGAACCGCCTACTTTTATATTTTGCCGCGTACTGATTTTTGTAAGCATTGTGCCCGGAGCTCTGCTGCCGCTGCCGCTGCCGCTGCTGTCTGGCGGTGCGGGGAGACCGCACGACGAGGGTGTAAGTGCGAATCTAATTCGCCGGCTATTTTCCTGCGGAGTTTCATGCAGTGGGTACTTGGCTCGTGGAAGATGAATTGGCTTTCAATGCACAGTTATGTTCTCGTGTTTCATAATCGGTCTTGCGATGAAGGCTGACATTTTTTGCTTGGGGGGGAAATAAGACCATGAATTTCGGGGCAGGTTTTCGCGAATACTTTTTTTATGTTATATAATTGCAAATATTTGGGTACAATTGCGTTTAAGTTTATATAAAGAATTCTACTATTAAATTCGTTTACTATAAAAGATATCAAAACGGTTGGTGGTGGTTACATCAAGCAAGTTTTTACAACTTACAGATCCACACTGTTTAAATTACGTTTAAGATAATAATTACATTTTTAGTTGTATATTCGCCTGAAGAGAACTTTATAACAAACTCTCACTTTCTCGACGTAAATAAGACGTGGCAAAGTTTTCAACAAAACAACTTTTTCTACTTACTAATGAACCTCTTCCTATTTTGAATACTTAAGTCTTCATAAATTAATTTTCTAGATACTTAACATGACTGAACATGACAAAATTTCTATAAGAAACTATTCCTAAATAACGTTCAAATTCTATATTTATTTATGCCCATTAAAAATTTACAAAAATTCAGACGGTACAGCAGCCACATCCGAGCACCTGTACGGTGAAAAGCACATTGTACGAAAATTAAGAAGAGGATACAACATATACTTACCCAAAGTACAAATTACACCTAGCACTCTCGGTGAACGGCTAACCAGATTTTTTTTTTTGCCCGCTCGCCTTATCAGCCTTAATCTCCCCGTAATCCGACCGAAAAACAAAGCCCAAGACTCGTACCCCCCGAGAACGAGGCGCGGGCAGCTGAAAAACTCCTCGGGTCCGGCGGCGCGTCATTATCAGGCATTCGAGGCTTGAAAAAAGCGCGTGCCCCCTCGCTTAATCGCGAGCTCGATACACGTAATCCCGAGCGCGTCGGCGGAGAGTAATCTTCGGAACAGGTGTTCGGACACCCCGAAAACTAAAGTCGCGTCTAGGTGCAGATAGCCGAAGCGGGGGGGGAGGGGGTGGGCACGATCGTAATGCCGGCACTTTACGGGGCTCCTTGGTTCCGCGCGCAATGGCAGCGACCCTCGATCGGGAATTGCAGAGCGAATTGCGCCCACTTGGGCGTACACGAGATTACGAGCCGCAGAGGCATGATTTGTAAAGATTAGCCAGAGGGGTGGACCGCCGCGGTGGTAGCAGGGGTCAATGGGACTCGGTGGCATTTCATTTTTCCGAGTTATGTCGAGGGGTTACGGGGCTGGATTTTCGATGAAGTCGTTCGGAAATTGCTGCACGTTTACTTACTTTGTTTTTTCGGGCTGAATTTCGTTGTTAGATTTGGAAGCTTTCTTCAAGTTGTATAGAGCTTTTTTTGCTATTGGTGAGGCTGGTTATTATTTATTCGAAAATGTTGAGCTTGTTTGGAAATTTAGAATTGATTTGTATAATATACAATATGTTGTGAAAAAATGAAGTAATTATGGATTGAATAAAAAGTATAATACATAAATGTATGATACGCAATACAATTAAGCTCAACTAGAAAAACGTCCCTATAATGAAACATTTTGTACTTTTATTCATTACTAACTGTTAAATATTCTTCACAAAGAAATAATGATCTATAAAACTGCGCCATGTAGTGTTTTCATTTAATTTCTTACATTTTTAAATACCTGTCTACGATTTTCTATGACTTATAACCATATATATCTGAAAGTATGTCTGTCAGTCAATCCTTCAATTTTAATAAGGCATTTTGAAAAAAAGGTGTGTATGACAAATTGAAATTCTGCTTATCATTTAAGAGTTTTTATTCAATACGTAAGCATTTTGCTGATACGGAAGAAAAAGAACGTGTAATTAATCGTTTGACAGTCGATCATTAAAATAATTGTAAAACCAGTTGTTAAAATAAAAACGAGTTTTTCGATTGACGCGTACCGCTGTAACGATTTTGTCAACAAAGTCGTGAAAAGGGGAAAAAGAAAAAGCATGTCCCTTAAGTCGAACAAAGGAAAACGCCTTCACCCACCAACAACAATTGACTCCTAGCCATGTGTAGCGTAAAATAATATTAAATGCCTCTCGCGAGAGGCAACAGCAACAATTTAACCGCAGAAAAAAAAGTCCCGATACCTTCTCACCCGGCGCCGCTTACAAGCCGCAGTCGCGAAAAAAAGAGAAGTGGGACAAAAATGCGGGAGGCGGAAAAAAACTGGTTTTCCACGTGGTAAAGCGAAAGAAGTTTATATACCTCGCGCTTACCGCGGGGTAAGAAGATTAAGCGGCGATACAAGAGCGCGAGCGCTCTCGAGTGGCGAATAGAAGGCCTCCCTCCTAACGTGGGTGGAGGGGGGGGCGGCGGGGGGG
>UCOM01003236.1:0-19333 GCA_900474385.1 Ormyrus pomaceus | reverse complement strand
AAGCGCCACGATCCAGTTAAACTCGCTCGCGAGTTTCCCCCCCCCCCCCCCCCCCCCCCCCCCCCCGCTTCTCGCGGATATACAATAATATTGTTTATCAAACGAAACAACAAGTGTCGCAAGGCCGAGCCGCGCAGCCGAGGTCTCGGCGCGTTTTTTCTTTTCTTTTTTTCTTTTTTTTTTCCAATTACCCGTATAAGCTGAGGCCGTTTTGTATTTTTCTATTATTGGAACGGCGCTGATTTCCCGGCGAATCGTACAACGCAGAGATGGGCGCGAGACGAGAGAGAGTGAGAGAGAGAGGAGAGCCCGGGGGAGGATTCGAGACTAGTGCCAGTTCGGCCGAATCGCAACTCGGTGTACAAGCGGCGCTCGACGCGCGCCTTTTTCAATCGGCCGCCTCGCGCATGCAAGTTCAATGCCTTCTTTTCCTCCTTATGCAACGCCAAATGCTCGATTTAGTTTCTTGAACTCTGAAAATCCTTCGGGTGCTCAGAAATCTTTTATAGCCATCCATCGTGAATAAAGAAAATTGAACGGCCTCGAAGGTCGGGTGTGCCTGGAACGAATATCGACTAACTCCCGGGGGGGAAAGATCGGCAAAGCATATATAGTCCATGCCGATCGTTTCTCCATCGATCGAGTCTCGAATCGGAAGCAGCGTCGTCGCCGAGAAAAAAAAATAAATAAATAAGCGCGGGCTTCTCTCTTTCCGCGATGGCATTACTCAACGATCACCTGTCCCGCGGAATATAATAAACTCCCCGGCGCGGCTCTCGCGCTCATTTGTTGCACCTCGCGCGTAAGTGGACTCTTTGCGGCGCAGACACAGCCGCGCGGACGCGCATGCGTGCACCTCTCCGATATACGTTATATACGTATGGCTCTTTCTTCGCGCGCCGCGAGCAGCTCGGCGGCGGCGGCGGCGGCGGCGGCGCGCTCCGAGAAGTGTGCCAAGGCCTTCCCCCTACCGCGAGATCCCCATTTTCGAAACTAAAAGTAAAATCTAACTCTTTGTGTCTCTCGCGGCGAGCGCGAGTATTGTGAACGAAACGCGGGGGGACGCCGCCGCGTGGAAGAAGAAAAAGAGAGAGAGAGAGAGAGAGAGAAGCTATTTATCCGACGAGCGACTGATTTTTCGTCGCTGCGCGGTGTGTGCCTCTTTTTCTGGAAATTATTTGTTGCCACATTGTCGCGGCGCGAAAGGACCACGGAATGGTTAAATTACGAAAATATTTCGGTTATCGATGGGTTCAAAGTGGCCCGCTCAATCAAATATCGACTCATTGTCCTCGTTTTTTCGAGTTACGTAACGGCGTCTTCTTAATTAAAATTATACGTGAATGATGAGCCTTGCAAAATGCTTTAACTCTCACTCAAGCTCGAGCGGTGCGTGTAATTAATCAATTTTATACGTTTTTTCTTTTTTTTTTTGCTTCGAAAACAATCCTTTGAATTTCAAATTCGGCGGTGGTTGCTAAAGGAATAAAGTTGTGTGCGAATGTAATTCGCTTTCCCCGTTTTCCTTTTATACCATTTTTTCGATTCCGATTCAGATCGATTCAGATTTATTCGGCTCGAAGCTGGAAATTTTATTCCGGCGGACTTTGGCAATTCGAGGCGTAAAATACGTGAGAGGAAGGGTGGAGCTTCAGTTTTTAAAGTACAGGCCAAGAAAATTTTAATTTTTTTTTTTGTATTTGACAGAAACGAAAAAATTTGAGAAAATCCAATCGAACGACTTTCAAAATTTCAAAGTTCCATTAAGAGAGAGAGAGATTTACCAATTACGAGCCGTCAGTAGCATTAATAGATCTTTAATTAAGCACACGTCCACGTTGACTTTACAACCGTGGAAAGTCATTTTTCTTCGCTTTCAAAGATTTCTTTGATAATCGTTCGTTACCTCAATACAATAGTTAACAATCTAAACACTGATTCATCCTCGCTAAGTATACCCGCCGTCGAAACCAAGTAATTTCCTCCGAATAGAAAACCATTACCGCGCGGAGTCAACGAAGACAAAGAAAAAAAGAAGCGCGCGTCGGGAAAAGTGGTCATTCCTCGTTCGGCGCTTTTACTCCAGATATCTGGCACATATCTCGCGCTCGGCAGCCGAGACTCGCCCGTATCGCAACGCGCGCGAATGTTGCAATGCCGCGCGGCGGCCACTTCCCATAGGTATGCCGTGTCGCAGGCCAGCCGAGCGGCATTCCGAGCTGAGAAATCTGCGAAACGGCATCGGCCGCTCTCCTGTCTTGAACTTCAAGGGATGCCCCCCCACACTCGATTCCGGGAGAGGCTTCGATTATTTAGGCACTTTTCGTTTTTAGCGAGATGCGGATTGTAATTGATTAAATATCAGAACTTTTTTTAGGAAATTTTAAACGGTCTCTGACTAGATTTCAAAATTGGTCGCTCAAAAATTTCAGTCGAACAGAAACGTCGACCTTAGAACACGAAAAACAGGTAGCCCCAATGGCAAATCAAGCGCAACTAGTTGACTTCTGGTAATTCTTATGTAAGTCTGTCTCGATTACTAAATTACAATAGAAATGGAAACTAGCAAGTGCGCGCGACCGCCACGAGAAAAGCGTATCGTTAGATTTAATTAAAAAGCCGATTTACGCAAGCGCGCTTCGATCGCCGGTTAAACACTGAATCTCCGTGCAGCAAACGAGAAACTTCTTAAATCTTTATAAAATTCATCGCATCCTCGACTCTTTTTTTTTTCTCGAGTTAATCGCGGCCAAAATCCCGGCTCGAAATTCAGCGATTTTGTTCAAAAGCTCGTCGTCGCAGCAGCCGCGACGAATAAAACGTTCGCCCGCCGAAAGCAAAAAAAAAGGGAGCAGCGGCGCGCGTTCGAATTTGAAAAAGTAGCCGAAGAAGGGCTTCTAGGGCCGGTGTAGCAAGCAGCCGGGGCCGATCTCTCGTTCGATTTCGCCGGTAGCGCGTGACGCAAGCGAATAATTCGGCCGGCTGCCTCGTTTTTTTTTTTTTTTTTCTGTTTCCCCGGTTTCGTAAATCGCCGTCCCCGTTGCGTGGCGCGCGTTTTCGTTACCCGCGCTCCTCTCCTATTTCTATATCATACGCGCAGCGCGCGCGAGCGGGCGAGAGAGCCGCCGCTTTGCAGCCCAGTTCGCACGTCCTTGACACACTTACCCAGATGAGCCAGCGGCGGCGGCGACGGAACCGCCGAGTCAGAGAGAGAGAGAGAGAGAAAAAGAGCAGCGCGCCTCTGGCAGATGGAGCAATTGCTGCGTTAATGCGAGTTACATCAACGCGGTAATAATTGTAATGACGAGGATCGCAAGAAATTACACACCGTCCGGCTGCCGACGGAGGGACATGCGCGCGCGCGACGAGAGAACCTCTCGTCGAAGCTGCCCTCTGTTTTGGGGGGAAAAAAAGAAGAAACAAAAACAAAAGCGGCAAAAATCTGCAAGACGTATACCGTTCGAATTTTCGCGGAGTCTATTCCGAGAGTCTCGGGAAATTATTTACCCGCGGCGCCGGCTTACGTCAGGACGCGCGTCACTTTCCTCGTCCTCCCGCAAACTGTGCACACAGCGGATCCGCGGCGGCCGTATCCTCAAGAAGGACTTTTAGCGCGACCTTCGGGGGGGGGGAGGATGATAAAAAAACGCGAGGCGACTTCTTCATGGCGTCGCGCTCCCGGCGGACTTGCACGCGTTTTCCATCCTCTCCGAAGGCCGTCGCCGCCGCCGCCGCCGTCGTAGCTACTCCCACTCGGCTGCGGATTCTTCAATGAGACGCGCGTTTGTTTTTAACGGCTGCTTAGAATATGAATATCGAAGCTGGCCGGCGAGTCGGAGAAACTGGGTCAATGAAAATATCCGATGGTAAGTGTAATTTTAGCGGCGAGCTAACTTCCGCGTTTTCTTGTTTTCTATTCTGCGCGCACAATGTTTTAAAGTTACGATGCTGCTGCTGCTGCTGCTGCTTTTTTTTTGCGCGCGAGATGAAAATCTGGATTCCGCAGTTTTGCCGCGGTTCGGAAGGTCGCTTTAGAAATTGCTTTTTATGCTAATTGAATTTAACGTGTCGCAAGTCGGATGCTTTCTAGCTTATCTTTTATTGCTGCTTTTTAATGGACATTGCGCAAAAGTATTGGAACGAGCGTTCCTCGCATTCTAATAATTGCAAATCTCGTTTTTCGTTTGGATGAAAAATCAAAATCTAATCGGCAATGATAAATAATTTTATCAATATTAATAAACGAAAACGAGCTTTTCCATATTTGAATATTGATTGGGCGTACTGAGAAATTTTCGTTCGGGCAACGTCGATGAAGTTTTTATTTGCAGATTTTAGCAGTAATGTCTGAAAAAATATTATTAAGGCAAATAAAAAGTTATTATCTGCTATAAAATCTAAAAGCTATCACTTTCAAGCGAATTGAAGGTTGCTATAACTTTTAGACATGTTTTCCAGTACAAAACAATACAAAGGAGCTACGTCTAAAAGTTGTTATTTTTATTAAACTTTACTATAATATTACGACAATAAATTTTTGCTATAAATTTATTGAAAATCTTTGACTACAACTTCGTAACGAATAAACATTTTCGAATACATTTTTATTGTTTTCAATCGATGGGTATATAGTTCATCTCACCACTCGAACGGAGCTCATCGGTACCTCCTAGAATTCGTTGTCGTAAACTTATAACCAAATCACCGACGTATCCTTGGGAAGGCGCAGTCCGCGTGGGAGTGCCTAATACGACACTTTGGGCCTTACGCCGGACGAGTTTCGCAAGCGCCAAGAACCGGGCCCGAAACGAAGAGGCCGCGAAAGCTTTCTAGCGCTCGATCTAATCCGGCGAGGCTCGGGGATCAGCTTCGGCTCTCTCGATGCGTGCCTTGAATTATGCATGAGGCGAGAAAATTGTTGCGCAACGAGAGAGCCCTTCGCTCGCTCTCTCTCTCTCTCCCTTCTTGTGAAAGTCCCGAAGCAGGACGACGAAATACCCTTTTTTCGAAATTTTATTGCCGTCAGTTGTGCAAGCCAGAGTCAATATTTGACGAGTGGCAAAGAAACGGACTGTTATTATAAGGCAATAATTTATGGACGCGCTTAGGATGAAGATGTCCGTAATGTGCATTCGGTAAGTAATGATTGAATGCAGGTGCACCGACTCATTACAAATGCATTATTTGCTGCGCGATGAAAACTTGTGTTCGGTTTAATTTAATAGCTTCTAATTTCTATCGGGCGAGGTTTTATTGTGCAGATTGCCTTTTATAGAATGTCTTTTACCTAATGATTTGAAATTATGCATATAATCATGAATACAAACTTAACCTACTATTCTAAAGTTGTAAAGGTAATTGCGAGAAATGTTTACAAAAAACTGAAATGAGAACAAATTCTAGAGCGACTATTTTCATTAATTCTTCGACGATAAGATAAAGCGGTTTCGTGTTGTAAAAATAGCGATTTTTTAAACTTGTAAATTTTAAAGAATGCAGTACAGACAAAGTGTGCACTGATGAAATCTAATGGCTCTATTTCGCTATTTGAAATTAATAATCTAAACTTTAACCTGTAGTGACTGGTAAAAAAACTGTTTACAATGTTTAATTATTAAAACATTGCAGCAAATCCGATTATCATAAAGTCAGAAGAATTTCAAGTTTCAGCAATTTAAAATATATAAAATTAATCGTCAAAACATATTTGTAGAGCATAAAATTACATTTTAAAATTTTTAATTATAAAATTACGTAATTTAGACTTTTGGAGGTTCTAATATATCATTCGATTTCAAAATAATATTTACAACTTACGACTTAAGACTTTAGGAAAATATTGCACGAAGGAAAATTTTGTAGGGCGCAATAATTTGACCACAGATTAAAAAATCTAAGAAATGCTACTCCAATTTTCACTAGAAAGATATGCAATACTGTTTTTAAACATTTATATCGATTACTGCCGTTCATCACTCGATTCCAGCGTCACCACTTTTGGCGTCGCAAGAAAAATCGGCCGATTTCAAGAAGCCCCAGACTAATTTAACCTCCTCCTCAAAAGCAACGTTCGAAGAAGATCCCTGCATCGGACAAACGACGTCGTGTCAGCGCGTTAACTAACCGTGTCAATCCCGTGAAAATGCGACCACCCAATTTCCCGAAAGCAGCGCCGAAAAGTCGCGTGGCCAACTGACCCGGTAGCACAGATCGAAGAAAAGAGCCGCGCTCCTCCCTTTGAAGCTGCGCTACCTGGGAGGAAGCTGGCAAAACAGAGGCAAACAGAGTCGTCGCCGGAGAAAGAGGCCGGATAATAAAAAAAAAGAAAAAAAAAAAGACAAGGTAACAACGGGGCGCTGTAAATATTTTGAGGACCGCCCGCTGCAGGGCTCGAGACGAATCGTTGCGTGCCGATTCGCACCGCTGACCCACTGGCCCAAAAAACAAGTCGGCAAGGGGCGAGAGGTAAATAGAAAGCCCGAGGAAGATGCGATAGCACGTATAGGGGGAAGAAGGAGTTTACCGAATTTTCGATTTTCGAAAGAATATATACACCCGCCTGCGAAAGAGGCTTATAAATTTAGCTGGAACTATTTGAAAAAATATTCCTGGCCACATTGCTTATACCTAGGAGAAGAATTATGGGGAATCAAAGGTTTTCCACACGTGTCCCTCTTCGGGTAGGAGTCGAAATTTTTATACTGCTCGAAAGTTCGAGAGCGGAACAATGGTAAAAAACGGCAGCGATAAAGAAATTAAGGAGTCATAACTCATAAAAAAAAAAAAAAAAAGAAAGTCACCGAAAGGCGCGGCGGAGAAAAGGTAAAAAAGGCAGAAAAGGCGAAGCCAGAACTCGCGACGAATCGAAGGGAGCCCCTTTTCCGAAACTGAAATTTCGCCCGGCGAAAGCCGGTCCCCGCGCACGAAAATCTGGCTTCCACAAAATATCGGGAAGCCGTAATAAAATCGGTCACCGTAAACGGCGATTGTATTATACCGGCTGGGAAACTTTAGGGCCTTTTGCTGCAGGCTCGGGCGCGTGCGCTTCATGTGCCGCAGATGAGGAGCTGCTCGTAATTTACTGGCCCCTCCGCTGCGCTCCAAGTTATTGAGGCGCTTTAACTTTTTGACGCGCTCTTAAGGGCTTTCGCGTGCTCCTTTTGTCTTTCTAGCGGGGATGTCGAGAGTCTTTGAATTGAAAATCTTTCCGTTGCTTTGGTTGGGACGGCGAAATTGCGATTGATTGATATTACGAGGCTAATCACGTGAAACGTAAAGGTTTCATTTTATTAATGCGGATTCGGAATTGATGACGCAATCGGGTTACCTTTGAATACAGCAAACGCGTAAATTTACTGATAATTAAGGTTTAATTGATTATTATGCAACCAATTCGAGGTTTATCCGATAATTTAATTCTGTTTTATCAATGCTATTAATTAGAATTGATACAAAGGATCCAATAGGACGCGTCGTAACGGTATCGATTTCCCATTACCCTATAATTAATAATTGCTATTGAAAATCCAGCGAAAGAGTAGCCATCGAACCAGACCGAGAACTTATTCACTTTTCCCTTTTCCTCGATGTATCCAAATACATCAAATCGAAAAGCTCCTCTTTGCCCCACTTTGAGAGCAGCATTAAGGGGCCACAGCAGGAAATTCCGTAGACAAGAGAGCGGGAGGACGGTAAGCCCGGAGGAAAAAACGCTGGAACTCGAATAAAAGGGACAAGGGCGAGCACGAAATTGTCAGTCGTGCGCAAATGCGTTCGTCTTCGTTTGCGCATAAGTGAGATTTATATTCGAGAAGCGTAGGCGTTCGCGTACTGCCACCCCCGTCTGCCCGGCGAGTTTAAGCCGAAGGGGAGATCTCCCCCCCCCCCCCGTCCCCGGCCACGCTTCTCCCCGCTTCTCTCTTAGCCTCCAGATATCACTTGGATCGATTACAGAGAGGAATGCCGCTGTGTGCTATGCATGTAATGAATTTGTCTTCGTTTGAAAATATTCGCCGAGTTATTCGCGGAGCCGGAAAGCTATTTCTCACGGTTAAAACCCTCTGGAGCGACGCGGATTATCAAGATCCGAGAACGGCGGCTTCTCTTTTCTAGGGATTTTCCCGCTTGACGTATGTTTTTCGGGCTCTTTATATTTTCCGCGAATATAAAACGGCTCGTATAAAAGCGTTTAAAAGCTTTCTCTCACCTGTGGATTTTTGCTTTTATTGAGAAATAAGGTTACTAATAAGTAATTCAGGAGTTTATCAAAATAAATATAGATTACAATCCTAGAGAATTTAATCAATTAATACCAATGTTTACCAGTACTTACCAATATTTAAATTTAAAATGTGTGCGTTGCATATATATAGAATTTATGTCAGTAAATTTAATATTGACCGAGTTTATAATATCATTTATCGTCGATTTGTATAAATAACAGGAATTAAACATTAATCAATGTACTTGTTATTTTATTCAACCAGAGTATAACTTGTGGGCATTAAAATTTTATAAAATTCTTTAATAGTTGAAATCAGTTTAAAAACATGATTCTTGATATTGATATATTCTACTTAATAAAATGTTTACATAAACAAATGTTTATAGAGCTTATTTCAACACACGAATTTATCAAATTTAATTGCATTTCTATATGTATACAAGTTTACAACGCGATTTATCTTTCGAAAATTTTCTCTCGACATTTCCATTAAATTCAAGTTACATTACATAATACGAAGTCTTTCTTAATATTTGAAAAATCGAAATCAGTTCATTCCGTAACATTATCTTAAAGTATAAAATAACGCGATAAATTACTCGAATAATTCGATGAATGAAGCTCATTAGGATCGCAGTTAGCAGTGAAATCTCGATTCTACAACTCGAAGAGTATCGAATGGACAACGTTCTTCAATTACCGCAACTGACACCTACACCTTCGTCATGTGATCCCAGCAGCTTTTGCATTCGTTTTTATGAATCACAATTCCTACGCTCACAAAGTAGAAATAATGGCGCTTTTATTGCTTTTATAAAAAGGTACTTAACGAATTAAGCAAACAATTAAATTTGCCGTTATACTTTAATGAACAAAAATGCAGGTATATTGTAGCGCAAGTAAAATATATAATTATTCGTATCGTAAATAACGGCAAGCCATTAACATTTGATTCTTTCGTATTAAATATCGTAAATCAACATGCACATTTTTAACTAGAACAGAGCTGTAAAATGTTTGCGTATCAAGTCAAATTAAAATCGAGCAACAAATAAAATTAAAATAACCTGCCAATTATCCGCTAATAAAAACCCAACTTTCTACAAACAGATTCCTCCAAACACCGGCGAAAATTTCTCAATCGTCAAAGCAACCCATTTGTCATCACCCCCTTAAATTTCGCCACCGAGCCCAGCTTTACAAATTCAAAAAAAGAAGAAGAAAAAGAAAAAAAAAACGAAGCGAGAGAAACTCGGAATTCCGCGGCCCGGCCGTGCGCGCAAAAAGCGGCAAGTGTATACATATAAAGGAGCGCGCTCGCCGGCAACCCGTTCGCCGCGAGGAAAGTCTTTCGCCGGCCGCCTTAGAAACGCGGCTTTTACTTTTCAGCTCACTTTCGTTGGCAATGATACTAGTTACGTCGGTTACGCGAGGATCGGCGGCGGTTACGCGCGCGGGATATATCGTAAGAGCGAGAGCGAGCGTGAAGTAAGAGGAGCGGGAGCGGCTTTCTTCCTCCGAGCCCCACTTTTTCGGACTTTCGCTCTCGACGAGAGAGAGAGGGAGGGGGGGCATCGACAATTCCTTTGCCGCGGCGGAGCCTTTGCGGGAGAGGCGGGAGAGAGCATCTCTCTCTCTCTCTCTCTCTGTTGCTTCTATATCGAGTGGCTGCAGGTTGTGCAGTACCCTGTTTTACGAGATTTTTTTCTGCGGCTTTGAAGAAATTTTCGCAGAAGCAGTTTTTCGTTGGATTCGTGTTTAATAATTTCAAAAATTGTTTATTAAATTTTTTTAAAACATTTTTTTTATTTTTTTAATAAAGAATGTAAAAATATTTTTCACTCGAATTTTCGGGCTTATGCGGTGATGATGATTGATGAAGGGGGACGATGAATCGACGATTTTCGTAAAATCTCTCGCCCACGAAAACATTTAATCCAACTGTGCATATCTGATGCATTCAAAATGTTCATCCATTACAAAATAATTTGGCTGACAGATTTAGAAAATTCTGAATGAACAATTTTGAATTATTAATGCATCGACTTCACCCGGGGACTTAATCCAACACTAATTTTCGTTTATGAATCGCTCCTACAGGCGAAAAAAAAAAGTTATAAAGTCTAATAAACCGAGGCAAAAAATGAATACGTCAAATACCGAATTACCATTAACTCCAAATGAACATCAATCCAAAACGAATCTCTCATCTCCCCGTCGAACGTCGCGACATCGAAGAGGGGAGAGACTCGTGTAGCCCCTCTGCTGCAAACAGGCAGAGGAAGCGATGGCTCGAACTTAATAATTAACGCGCGAACAATCCATAAATTTGTAAGTACAATGAAATTGCAGCAGCGCGACCCCGTTTCGCTCGAACGGGACTGTCGCTCTATAATGCGCACGACACGATCAATCGAAAAAATTGTGCGGGTCATTGATTCAAGAACAAGGGTCTCTCTCTCTCTCTCAATCTCTCTCCCTCTGCTGCAATGTTTTCTTGAAATTTCAGGCGAGGAAGCATATTTTGGGTTGATACTCTTAGCGTAATATCGAGTGCAGGCGGAAGAAGTAGAGAAAATTATTTTCTTCAAAACTGCCGTAAGAATTGTTTAAACATTAATTTGATCCTTTAAAATAATCAATTTTCATTAAAAACAAGCGCAGAACAAGACGCGAATCGTTAAAACAATATTAAAATAAATAAAGCCTATTTTCATCTCCCGCGACCTCGTCGACGCTTCGCAATCCCGAGTCGCGTTCCCCGCGAGAGGTCGAACCGCTGAAAAATCTGCAGCCTGCCGGCCGCCAGGAAGCGGGCCGACGCCCGCGGGCGGGGGGGTAGGGAAAAGAGAAGCTCGCAGCTCGGAAGTAAGTCGCGGAAGCGCGGCCCGGGGAACGCTTTGTCATCTCCGAAGGCATCGCGAAGAATGACGCGGAGAGAGAGAGAGATAGAGAGAGGGATCGGTTGCACAAGTGACGGCTAGCTGCGCGTGCTTGAGCGAGAGAGAAACCGGGTCAAGTTGAAGAGTTCGCGCTCGAAAGGACGCGGCCCGAGGCCGCTTCTAGCTCTCATTATTTTTAGAAGGCAGGTGCGACCCGGGAAGCGGGGAGCCGACGATGATGGCGCGCCCTTAAGTGCAGGCGGCGAGCTCGAGCGGGCGTTTCCGCCCGCGATTTTCCTCGACTTTTATTATTGCGGAGAGATTTTTCAATTGGGTCTGGAGTCGTCAACCGGCGACGCTCCGATTGGGGAAATCATTATGGGTTGTATAAAAGCGGATGAGCGAACCGAGGGAGGTAAAGTTGTTATTAGTTTAAATTGAATTGATTTTTATTGCATAATGGTAGGCGCACGTAGTTACGGGTGCTTAAAATTTTAAGGGACAGCGATTATAACCTACTGCCACAATCAAAGCACTGACGCATCACTTATCGGGCTTTTAAATAAGACTACGCAATGAAGTAGTCTTTCATAGATTTTCTTCACGGTAGTTAAAGTGTTCATGTGCCTTCTATTGATTCAGAAATTAAAGCAGTGAAAAAAATTTATTTTTGACGCCATTTCTATTTTTCAAATTGGCATGAGAACGTTTTCTCTTTTCGAGTTCAAAATGCGTCACCTGATTCGCTAATTCGCAATCAAAGAATCGCAACATTGCATCATAGCGAATTTTAATAATTTCCCATCGGTCACTTAGCAATTTCATTGTTTAATGAAATCGTGACTCATTTGCGATATAATTATTTTACAAAATTATTTCGTCCAGCTACTGAGCACACCGAGAAAAGAAGTTGATGGAAATCAAGTATAATTATTAAGCAATCTGTAAAAAATTACTCTCCTGATTGGGATCAACGAAAGTAGCTTTATAAACTTACTATGCAGAAGTACGTCAGCTGAATCTTGTAATGTTTAGATTATAGATGCGCAACAAGAGCACAGAGATTTTATCAAAAACAACGGAACATCGATTCTCTGAGTCATCCTGACAAGTTTAAGAAAAACAGACCTTTCTGTAATCACTCACCGAGTAGGAAACTCTTTCCATCTAACCGTTGAATAAAGCGGCTCGGCGGAAAGCGATAAAACAAATTGTCGAATAACCTAATCAGGTATACGAAAAAAGAACTGACCCGAAATTTGCACAGATAGCAGTAAGCTCATTTTTATTCAGGCGCGTGCAAAAGTGTGTTATATAGACATCGGCGGTCTGCCTAACCTTCTGAATGACGACAGGCACACTGCACGCGCTCTCCGCTTTGAGAAGTCCTTTCGCACTTTTTTCCAGCATTTAGTTCACCGGAAGCCGAGCACGAAGATCGTATCTGCTCGCGTATTATATAAATAATTGATTTTCAGAATGGAAAAATTCTCTTCCTCGGGGTTGAAGTGAGAATTAAGTTCCCCGGCAAGTTGCAGCCCGAAGTTTACTGACCGCTCAAGTTCCTCTCCTAGTCGAGACGAAATATTATTCAGCGATTGACTTTTACATTCCCCCGATCTAAGGCAAAGGCCTCCGAAGGAAGGCTCGACCCAGTTAGCTCGCAGGCCACCCGCATGCGTATATATAATCTCTCGCTCAAATTCGGGCGCAAGATATGAGGCAAGTTCACCTTCTTCGGAATGGCGTGCGAATCGGCCGGCTGCGTTCGAACTTTATGTATGTATATATATATTTGGGAGAGCGACGGAGGGAGGGGCTGAATCTTCTACCGGTATAATCGCACTGCTAGAGGCTTTATCATCGATGATAACAAGCCGAGATAACGGCCGAATGTAGGTCAGTTTGATACGAGTGACCTGATTTCGTCGCGACTGGACGAGGAGGCCCGCCAACACCTCGCGGAACGCGTGTAATGCGCTTCGAATGCGGGTTATACATTGTAAATACTGGTCGAATGGATTATTGGAGTTTTTTTTTTTATTTTTGGACTTTCTTGGGCGAATTGCGTCGCTTCGCCTGCTTTTCCTCGTAATACTCGGAAGATCGTTGCGGAACTGGAGCGTCGAAATTATGCCTTTGATGAAGGAGGAAATTAATTAACGAGAGACAATATTTTATTTGTTACTTTCACGTCATTAAAATGAGCAAATTTGCGGTTTTAAACGAAACAGTCAAGTTTTGAATAAGTAAAATTGAATTTCACAAACTTTTTTTCAGCTATACCTATTATTAAAGATACATTAAAATAGTGGTCAAAAGTAATAATCTAAAATTATAGGTAAATATTTTTATAAGACTAGAATATAAGTCAATGTCAGTTTTTTTTATGCAAGTAACTTGATTACGAAAATATCCAATGCTTATCAATTCCAAGATAATTTACTTAATCAAACTACATTATTCTTATCAAAAGTCTGTGAAGAAGAACAACAAGTTCTTTTCACTTTAAACGAATAAATTGAGATCATCGAGAAAATCATTATTTATTATTATTCTGTTAACAAATTAATTTTAAGCCGCAAACTTTCAATTACAACTTTGACACTTTTTTAATTAAAGGACTGTTTGCTGAATGAATTACAGGGCGTTTGAACTACGAGAAAATCGATATGCCCGAGCGAAAAATCAAATTACAACGTCCAAATAATGAACATCCAATAACAACCGCAATGCATTCACTTCCACTAACGTAATTGAGTAAAAATTTCCTTTTTCGTATCTAGACAGTTGCAATTATTTTTCATTTTTCATTCAATTTTCAAGATAAAAAAAAAATAAAAAAATAGTTCCTTACCTAGAATGAAAAGAAGAAAAACTGAAAATCTAATTCCAAACGGCTTAGGCGTGCCTTTCTAAATAAATAGTCGTCAAGATAAAAGCAAAACTTGCACCCAGAATCTCGAAGCGAAAGGCAGCCGCAGCAGTTCGCGCAAAACTCGATAACTCGCTAAAATAGAAAAAGGGAGACGAGATCTCCGTTATACATAGCCGCTAGGAGAAAGATCGAAAGTTGCTTTTTTATTTACAAGCGCGAAACGATGCTAGACTACTCGCCGAGGGGTCGAGCACGAAGGAATCGATGCCTCGAACCTACTTATAAACACGCATACACCAGACACAGACACAGACACACACACAGCCCGAGCTTCGATTCACTATTCTATGCCATTTTCCACGCAAGCCTGCATAGCCGAGGATGTATAAACTATTTTCAGGGCTCGGCCGATCATCGCGTATAACTTAATGCGGCACTTATGTCGCCGCGAGAAAGAAGGTCGAGCCTAGGAAAGGGGGAGACCCGGTTGCCGGCAATAACGAATCCGCTCATCTTTCTTTCGCTATTTACGAGCTATTTATAATTTTTCGTTGACGCGCGAATCCGAAAAATGTAAGTCACGATGTACTGAAATTGACGTTTAAATAATCGAAGCAAAGTTGAAATTTGAGTTTTTAGAAAAAAAGTTTTTGTTACACTGTGCATTATTGATTGAACGTGACCTACTTTTTGTTTATTATAGTTCACAGCTGTCAGAAATAAAACTGTACACGTACCGTTAACAAGCATGAAAAGTTTTTTTTTATAAAAATTTCCAGCAGCAAAGACTTTGAGCTCTTATTTTAAAAACTAAATAGATTAATCGATAAACCGTTGGTTTAACGGCAGGAATAAGGAGCGTTGTAAATCTAAAGCATGGTTATAGCAACTTTTATAAATGCAATAAAGAATTCATAACCATCGTATTTAGATATTTATTGCGCGCGAATCGCGCTTGACGCTCGTTCAAAGATTCGTTTCGGGGGCGGTGGCTCTCTCTTTTTTACAAGCCACCTGTGAATTAATGAGAGCCGCGACAATGCTTTATTTAAGCGATGAACCCGCGAAAAATAGCCAGCGAGGTTCAACGCTTCTTTACCCACCCAATTTTTTGGCAACCCGTCTTTTCTAATAATAGTCCAATTTACGAGCTGTAAATTTACCCGACATCGCTAAATACACACTCGGCTAAGATTTCAAAAATGATCTAACCTATAAATATGAATAACTCTGCAACTGCCAGTCAAAAAGCATTTAACCCGATCGTTATTACACAACAAACACAATCGCCTTATTTACTATTCTAACCTACATCCGTCCGTTAAATAGGACACGCGGCCTTAAAAGTAATATAAACATTCGACTTATGAAAATGGCCAATAAACGTCCAATAAACAATAAACGTAACAGCCGGTTAAAAATAATCGGCCGACGCAACCGAAGTGAGAAGGAGCGTTAAAAATAATCGGCCGCCGAGCGATTAAGATTATCGACGCCGCCGAAAAGCCGATTCCCCTTCTGCTCTTCTCGCCGCTTGCACATATCGAAATGGCGGATTGAAATTTCGGGCTTACAAAAGGGCTTCCGGCTGAGATGATTTTGCAATGGTGGAGCATCGGAAGCTTTGGAGCGGACGGATGAAAAAGAATAGAATCTCCCTTTATTTGGAGGAAGGTCTTGATTATAGGTACTTTTGATGAAGATCGAGTACGCAAAGCATCGGTGAGGCAATGTGGGTCGATTCAAATTATTTCTTCATTTCGGGTATTTAATTTATTTAATGAATGTAGAAATTGATTTTTCAAGCAATATGTTCTTGATAGAAAACTATTTCGTAACTAAATTCCATATTATTGTATTGATAACCTAAATTCGAGTAGGTGATCGATTGTCAAAATAATGCAATAAAGAAGTAAAGCTTTATCTATCTCATTTCCCTCGAGTTTATATGTATGTCATCAGCTTCATTTATTTGCACATTTCTATTACTTGCTTATTATGAACGATGCACGACGACCTATTTTTTTTTTTATAAATATAAGCGACTTCCCTGCAAATGAGATGCAATCGTGACGTACACAACGTTCGGCAAACCGGCTCATTGTTTAACTTGTTTAATTAAATTCTATACGCTCGGTTCGCCCAGTATATTGAGTCATTAAGGTTGACGTGAAGTTTAAATTCACTTTACGTGGGTCGTCAACTTGTGCACCGTTCACCAAATCGTCAAGTTTAAGCTGTCTACATTGCTTTATTTAAATAAACCCTAGTTTAACCGATTCGCACTTGTAATCCAAAGAAACCTATATTTCGTACGGCAATATATTGTCTCTTCTTTTATCTGAAAACCTGCAGCTTCCAGCAATTAATATTCTCAGAAAGAAGAACAAAAAGTCCACTTTTTTTCCGAAAATAAAGCATCCGCTCACATAGCCAATGCAAAAAGCAGCTATGCGCCTCGAAAAGCCAGCAACACAGAGAGAGAGAGAGAGAGAGAGAGAGAGAGAGAGAGAGAAAAATGGAGCAGAGCACACGACGTACGTCAGTGCGGCTCTCGGTGTTGCATTTTTTCCGCGCGCCGGTTCATTTAGCGGCCGGCTTGAGGTCAGGTCGATGGATTTAACAAGCGGCCCCGCGTGTGTTCATTTCTCGTTCGCGCCGCACTGCGAAGGGAGTAAGAGAGAGAGAGAGAGAGAGAGAGAGAGAGAAATGATTATGAAGGGCGCCAGGCGGATTGTTTCGGTACGAGAGCTGCAGTTTTTGGGGATTTCGGCTACGAGCTATTGCGGTCAGCTTGAAAGCTCGCCGGACTGTTAATACTTTCTTGGCTTAGTTTGAGTTCTGGGAAGGGGTTATTGTTTTCGAGTTATGTAAGAGAGCGAGAATGTTGAAAGCCTCGCGGCAGTGTTATAATTTTTTTTTCTTTTTTCTTCTTCGTAAAATGTGAATGTGGAGGAACCAAATTTAATATTCCCCTTTCGCAATTCAGTGATTGATTAGAATATTCCACTTTCGTTTAGTAATGATTATTAGTTTGTTTAAAAAATATTATTACGCAAAATGCAATCATATCCTGTCGCTCAATCAAAATGAAAACCCGAACACAAAAAGAACGTTCGGCAATATTTTCTTGATTTTCATAGAGGGTCTGCAGTGTCTAACTGTTATATAATTCCAGGCATATATGATGATATATGATCTTAAATATGATCTCAAATTATCCTGTCATGTCAGATCTGCACGTTTGAGCCCCTATTTTAAATTTTCAATTTTTTACACCATAATCGAATTCATTGACCTAAAATTCTTGCATTATTATAGCCTCTATTTCAGGTCAAATTTTCTGACACACAAACTAAAAATAGAAAATCATTCAACCGAGTAATTTTGATAAATACGTAGCGCACGCAGAATTGCAGTACTGTTTCTGAATGGCATTACAAAAAAAGAGTAAACATATTATCTTCATTTCATAAAAGATGATAATAAAATAATGTTAAATATACTGAAAGCTGAAAGCAATGTTTATTTTTATATATCGCGGTATTTTCCTCGAACGATTTTTATTAGTCAAAAGGGTTAGATAACTGCACAATATTTGCGCAAGGAAAGCATAGGAATGGGTTAATAAATGCAAGAGAATGCAGATACTGTAGTTGTTACTGAATGAATTATTAATCATATCACCGTAGATAAACTTTTCACGTTAGCTTTTTATAATGAAATTTTGCAACTTCAGCACATTGCTTTAAAAAAATTGTGAAATTAAAAGGTAACAGCTTGCTCTAATTTCATGTAGATTCGTATCTCGTGTCACAACTGGCCTCAACGAATGAATGAATATTAAATTAAAAATATAGCGACGATTCTTGTATTTTTTTACGAAGAAAGTATGCGAATCATAAGCTAAACAAAAAAAATAAATTAAAAACTAATTATTTTAATGAATTTAATATCTTAAAATTAAATTAAAACAAATCAATCTATACGTGATCTAATGATTAAATTCTAACAGCTTACTCATCACTATTAGTAAAGATTATATGTAATTATCAAGAAATACTGGAGAATTCTCCTACAAAATCGTTACGTTCGTGAGATAACCTCCATGATGATTACATGGAATAATTTAATTTATTTTTAGATTATTTCTTAGAACTACTAAGAAATAATAGAAATGGCTATATACTATCTGATTTCCTACTTTAGTAGAAAATATTAGATTGAAAAATGTCTAATGTTTAGACGGTAGATGGCAAGAGTGAACATAAGATATACAAATATAAAATAATTATGAAACATTTCAGAGACAAAGTTTTAGGCGTATTTCCGCCAAGTTTTCCAAAATATTCCAATCCAATGAAATCGGAATTTATCATTAATTAAATGCGTCCAAGACTCAGCGCTTGAATTTCTGAAAAGCATTATTTTCTAAAATAAATCATCCTCGGAAAACCGCACCTCCCCCCTGGATAAAATCCACGCCCCAATCCCAAGACAGACTTACGCGCATCCCGAATTCATATCTCCTGCGCGTCTCTCGTCTATATGCATATAAGAAGCAGCAGCTCGAGGAAAGAAGCAAGCAAAAAAAAAAAAAAAAAAAGTAGCTAAGGATGACATCGGTTAGCAGTTCGCTTGACCCATTTACCCGGTGCACTTGCGCAGAGAGCCGGTACCACGTGGTCTCTCTCCGTCTGACACGTGGGATTTTACTACGCGGAGGCTTGCGCATGCGCCGACAGCGTATCGGCGCCGGAAACCGCCACGGAGAATCCGGCCGGCTGTCGATCGATCTGTTTTGTTGGTGCTGTTTGCGGGGGTTATCGATTAGATGCTCCAGGGATGTGTTGACTGAAGGCTAACGGCGCGCAATGACTATGGAAACGCGAGCTTTTGTATCGCAATGCCGCACAGGATCCCCGTTTAAAATTCGAGCAAAACGAGGGGAATTCCTTTGGATGGAATCGTACGAGGGAGCGATTTTTTAATTTCACATAAGGCTCTGCCGTCGATATAGAAGTTAATCCTTGGAGAATAAATGAGGTCATCGGGGCTTTGAGAAAAATCCTCGCGCCAAAGCTTCCAGAAACGCGGGAAAATGAGATTAAGGTGGTTCGATAGATCTTTCGTGCGGGGCGAGGAAAGGGGGTCCCCTCGCTCCCCGCGAGCGGCTTCCCGCTCACCGCGCGCCACCTTCGCAGCCTACGAACTCGACGTTTTGTTTACGTTTTTGTTTGTTTCTGTGAAACGGGATTGTAAACGATCAAGGTCCGGATGCATTTTTGTTCTTTGATTGTTTTTCTATTAAAGTGTAGGTTTTTTAACTTTCTCTAACCATTATTTACA
>UCOM01003235.1:0-19352 GCA_900474385.1 Ormyrus pomaceus | reverse complement strand
GCACGAGTGAGCGCGGCCCTTTTGAGAGACAGTCAACTTTTTCGGCATCGAGTCTACCGTGATGGGCTAGTGGTGGGGGACTCTCAATTCGTGGAATAACTATTCCCCTCCGGTCCCATCGCGGCCCTTTTGAGAGAGTGCACTGTATTCAATTATTGTCACAATTAAATTTTGCAGTTAAAGAGCGTCATCATAGTGAGTAAAAATTGCAGTCAAAGTGCGAAACATGCATGGATTCGACTCGGAAAAATAAATACATCTTATATTTCAATTCTCGTGTGTTTCCTTGGTGGAAATTATCCAGGTTTACAAAAAAAATATTCTATATCTTGGACCTGGAATACATACTAATCTAATATATTTTTCGAGACTAAATATATCCGAGTTTGAAGTTACTTTTGTCTATCACGTCAGAATTTTGAGATGTCTTGATCTTTAAGAATTTTAAGATATAATTAATTATTATTTGCCGTGACCTTTACAATTCAAAACGCAATTTAAAGATCACGCCATCAGGTATGGACCAAATCACTAAAAATGTTTTTTGAGCTTGAAAATAAATATATCTTAAAATTCTTAAAGATCAAGGTGTATCCAAAATCCTGATGACACTGAGTCAGCGTCGAAAAATGTATAAGAATATAGTAACTGTACTCAGGTTCGACATGAAAAGAAGAACAGTTCTTTTATAATCCTGTGTTATTTAAGCAACAAAAAATATCCAATTAATTCTAGCAATTATCGAATTCAAATTTCTCTCTGATAAAAAGCAATATAAAAGCACTTTCCACGAAAGATTTACCTAAAATATTGATTTAAGGCGTGTCTTAAAGGCGGGAGATTCAAATTCCAAGTCTCTCCTTCGAAAAATCAACTGGTTCGAGCAGAAATTGCTGTCTCGCTTTAAATTGTCAGACGTTTCACGGAAGTCCACTTCGTGCACTCTTCGCACAAGTACGCATGCCGGCTTCCTTCTTGGCTGACTGGCGCCCGATCGATTGCGGCACCGAGAATGTTTGCGGTTCGCAGGCTTGTGCGCGTAGCGAAAATGCAGTGACTATAGAAATCTTGATACAGGATGGAATTCTCATTTCGATGACGAAGAATTTTACGTCGTTTGTCATAAGCTTGATTCGGCTTGATTAAAATCTTGGTGAAAGATGCGTTAAATTAATGGGAATATTTAATTGATAGCTTCGAGAATTTTCACTGATAGCGGAAAAAAATATTTGTTCGATTTTGCCATTTCATTTGTACTCTCGGGAGAAATACGTTTTTATATTTACATAAAAATTACTCTAGGGTACAGTTTCAAAAAAAGTACATGTGCTATTTTTGGTGTGTTATTATTATCGAATTTTAAATTGATTTTAACTTGTTGCAATAAATAACTTTTTTATTGTATATATAATTTCGTTTTATTATATCATATATCTGACAATAAAAATTGTGACAACTATAAATTATTTTTAATACTGATAAAACTTCAAATACTTTGGATCGACAAGTTAAATTTATTGTTACGCAACTCATTAATAAGGATCAATAATAATTATAAATAATCGAACACCGAGGATTGTAAACAAAATACTTCACAATCGTTTATCTCAAAGTCATTTTAAAAATAAGGTGAATTATCTGTTCTTAAAATAATGCAATTAAAAAGTGAACTTTCAAGGAAGCAAATGTTTGTTGACTAAAATATTAATATTTTTCTATAAATCGTAAACTTGAATAGTTTCTAATACGAATATAAACTTTTGCTAAATGAAGAACAATCTAAAGCCAACCAATTGTACATTTAAATCAAATCTGCAGATTTTTTCCTCTTATCTTATACTGACGCAATTTGCAAAAATGTGTCAAGGTTCCAACTATTCGTCAGTCGAATTCGAATTTCCGTTCAACAACACGTCGTTTAGTGCAATATATATCGACCAAAAGGACAGTGGGAGGTTACTAATTAAAACACGATCAAAAGTCTCGTAAATCAAAACAATATGTAAATCAAAAGACGGTACGTTTTAAAACTTATTGCAGAAAACGGAGCTGCTAAATTTTGCATTTCACGATACTTCTAGCGGGATGAAAAGTATAGTTGTTTTCAAAAGAGATGGTTTTGTATTTTAGGCATGAAATCGGTAGGATTGTAGTTCTTAAAATTTAGGAACATCGTATCATAAAAATATTAATGCTCTTTCGTTGAAAAATGTTAAACAATGAAAATAATAAATCAACATTTATATTTAATCTCATCAATTTTTATTCCTTTCCTCTATCCTAATTAAAGTGGATGCATACAATTTCCAATCTGAATATAAATTAACTTTATCTGAGAGTTTCATCAAATCTTCAGAATAAATTCATAATATATAGATGAAAAATGATATTTTTCTAGCAGTGTATATAGATTCTGAAATTATTCTTCTCCAAGTAAACTTGGAGGTACTCGAACTGATCCATCTATTCTATCATAATATAAAAAAAGTTTCATTTTGAAATGTTCTATCAATAAAACGATTGTCGATGTGACCACCTAAACTTACATCTAAGATAATTCATAAATTACGAAAGAAGCATGAAAACTTCCACGCTCAGGCGCACTTACAAAACAAATGTAACCTCGCGGGGGTAACGCAGAGACAGAGAGGGTAAATAAATTGACAAGACGTATCCGACGGTGGCACTTCTTATTGTGATAAATCACCGTCTGTGGGAGGAAATGACTCGGACATATAAATCGCGCACGCGAATATTACGCCTTTACCTTGCCGTTTAAAAATATATACAAGAGTCGCGCCAGCTATTCGCGCGCGAGAAAGAGAGAGAGATTCCCTTTATTCTCGCGTCGCTCGCGTCACGGACGGACATCTCTCTCCTTTTTTTGATATTGCTTGCGACGAAAATTACGCGCTGCATTCCTGTTTTTATTCTTGTTTTTTTGCGAGCGGTACGGCCCCCCGGGTTTAGCTTGTTTTCGCTTCGCCGCGATGCGCTCGCCACCAGCTAGATGTCCGCGTTTTACGTAAGCGTTTCAATTTATTAAAAGATTCAATGAGCTTTGAAAAAATTATTTTACTTTGCGTTGAAAATGCCCTGCTGGAGTTTTTTTAACTAATAGTCCATTTCACTAATAGTCGACCAAATTTTACCAATTTATATAAAAAATTCGTCGATAATTGGCCAAATAATAGGGAAAACTTCCAAGGGGGTGCTTTAAGACTAACTGATGTTTCCGTATAAAATGCGAGTGCGTTACATAAATATTAATCGTCAACAAGTTTAGCACGAGGATATTGCAAAACAATTTGTCTGCATGCACTTTGTGCTACGATCAAACTGTTTTCAGCTCGGGTATCCGCCCCGCCGCTCCGGCAATTAAATTTCGCACTCCACCTATACACACGTAATACGCGCATCTCTTAAATCCGCATCGGACGCGCTCGTCGCGGGACGCGCCGTACGGCCAAATATCTTCGCGTATCGAGAGGAGAGCTGCCCCGAGCTGCCGCGCGACGTATCAAGGCCGGGGGCCGTCTCCTGCGCGCGCGGCTCTAAAAATACAAGGCGCGCGCACACCACACGTCTTTTCCGAATAATTCATCGCTGAGTAATCGCGCGCGCGCACACCCCGCGCGCACCCGATGATAAATGCAAACAAAGAGTTTCCCTGTGTCCGCGCTTTCTGTTTATTTTAGTCCGATGTACTGTGTGAGATTCGCGAGCTCGGGGTTATAGAAGATGATTTTCAGCGAATTTCCTAAAGTTAGCTTGAGGGTTGGCATTTTTTGACGGCATCAGTCGGACACCTTTTTAGGTGGGAGGAAGGGCTGATTGTTTGGGAAATTAACACATATTACTTCCTTTTACTCTTCCTTTTCAATTCTATGTAATTAATTAAATTTTAAAATTGGATACCTGCGTGTATTTAAAAAAAAAAATTTCGCACAATTTTATGAATGGAGCAGCAATATTGATTACGCGAGAGGCACAATAAATTCCTAATCAATAGAGGATAATGGTTGCTGCTGATGTTTAGAAATAAATGTTCATTTTTACAGAGAGTGATGTTTGTCGTATTTTTCCTTTTTTTTTCACTTTTATTTGAGACGTTTACTTTTCTTTGTTCTGCCACTCAAATCGTATTTATAAAATTGCGAACACGTGCCGAAGGGAAAAATAGCATCAAGCAATTTCGCAATGTAAAAATAACAGAAGAATTTTAATAATACCTGAAAACACCATGTATCCATGGATTATATCTACTGTACTGATGCATCGTTTTTAAAAAAAATTTTTTTGCAACAATTGCAAATAAGTCAATTATATACTAAAATTAATTTTAGTCTATCCGAATTGAGAAGTTTGCGTTAACGTGAAGAAAAATTAAAATGAACATTGATTAACAATAATAAAGTAATTGATCCGGGTAAACTCCCCTGAAAAGTAATTAAAAAGCATTCAGTCCCAAAGAAAATTCCCCATCGGTTCGGATTACAAGAGTCCCAGGTGGAGAATCGGCCATCCTAGAACCTGCTAAGAATTCCCAAGCTAACCTCTCCTCCGTCGGCCGAGGAGGCAGGCATCAGCGAAAAAGAAACAATACCGAGTGCGCGCGCGCGTCCTTAGCTCCCGCGTTCGATTAGAAAGAAGGAGCGCGACATCTAGCAGCGCTGCCGCGGCGCTCCGACGAAAATAGCCGCGGAGGCCTCCTAGCCGCGGGCCTGGCAGCGGCCCAACGGTCTATACTTGGCCATCGCTGCGCCGCAATTATTTATAAGTCGGGCGCGCGCGCGCGCGCGAGACCGAGAGAGTGTGTGCGCCTGCCGGCCACTGGCCTTCCTTTCTTCGCGAAACGGTCTCTCTCCGAGCGCGCGCTGCCTCCTCCTCGCCGAAGCACCGCGAGGCGGCAGCGAGATCCACCACCGCCCGTGACCTAGGCCGTATTAATAATAAGCGGGAGCGTCCACTGGCGAGCGCACCACTGCACCTCCACGATTTTCTCACCTTTCGGCTACTGGCTCTTTGATGCTCGGGCGCCACCGCGAGTTTCGCCCGATAAGTCACCCTTGCTGAGAGATTAACCAAGTCGCAAAGTGGCCCTCTCTCTCGGAAGGCGTTCGCGATGATTGAATCGAGAAAATATTTTATTTCGAACGCTTCCAGGCGTTGATGGGTTTAGAGAGCTCCGCATCGTGTAATATAAGCTGTTTCGCAACTTTGCTCTGTAAAACAGAGAGCTGTTTAGAAATATGACAAAGTACAGCGGCAGCTGCTGCATTGTTTTCGCGGCAGTCGACGCTCTGAATGATTGAGATGGCTCTGCTACCTACTCTGCTTCATTGCAACAGGAGGAATTTCGCAAATAACGTTGGCCGTCCGAGCGAATTCAATAATTTTCTTTGCACCGCGAATCGCGCTACTTCAATCAGATTTTTCAAACAAGCTTGTCTAAAATTATTTTGGAAAGTAACGCTGTGAGGAACGATCCTCTTATATAATAACGTTTGAGTTTTTTCAGAATGCAATGGACCAGATTTTCCTAGTCAATTACATTTATCTTCAATGAATACATTTCTTTCTCGCGATTTTATATTAATTATAATTTTCTTCGAGGAATTCCAGATTTTTTGACAGAAATTGTGAGTAAAGAAGAGCCTTGTACCACTTTCATTTAAGATGTTATTACTTGAATGTTTACTGCCTTGTAAATTATAATGTCAAAATTGCTTATTGAACGTACGTAAATTATTTGACACTATTTACTTGATCAAGATTTGAGCTAAAATTAATTTTAAGGTATCTTGAAACATTATCAATTTGGCAAGAAAAATTTCATTTGCACGCAAGAAAAGTACTTTATAAGTATGAGGAAAAAAATTCGAGTCCAGTTTTCTTCACAAATAAAATTGTCCGGATTTTGCGAATTTTACGTGCATTAAATCAATTAGAATTCCCAAGGAATTGTAGCAATGTAATATCCGGCCTTGATGAAGAGGGAAAATACTTTGGGAATAAATAATTAGAAGGAAACTTGAGCTGATAAATAATTTTCTCACTAACTCGCATCACCAATAAAAAACAAAAATTACAATAAAAAACCGAAAATTTGTATATGTAATAAATTTGTATACACTGAGAAAAAAATTTCTTGAAATCAAAGAAAGCTTCATTGCGGGCAATTGGTTAAGTATGTTTTCGATTCAAAGAAAACATTCTTTAATTCAAAGAAATCTCTTTTTAATGGGAAGAAAGTTTCTTTAAAAAAAGAAAATTTTATTTAGAAAAGAAAAATTTCTTTCCATTAAAAAGGGGTTCCTTTGAATTAAAGAATGTTTTCTTTGAATCAAAAAAATATATCTTTGATTTCAAGAAATTTTTTTCACAATGTATGGAATAAAATTTTTTTATCATATTATTTCAAAACTTTTTTACTTCATCAATCTTAAATCAATTTAAACCTCTAATTATATAGCTAAACGCAAGTTTTAATAATCAGCTATACGATTAATCTCTTTATTTATCCGATCAAAGGTATAAAAAGCCCAATAATGGCGTTGAAACTTTTCCAATACATTGTTTGCACGTCGCCGAAATTTTCTGGCACTTGAGTCTTCTTAAACGCCGAGCTCGAATGCGTCGACCCATCAGCACCATCGAGTTTAAAGTGCACTAAGTTCTTCCGTCGCGTTCCTCGTAAATAAGGAAGTTAATTGCACCGAGGTGAATCATCGCTGATGATCGGTTTCGATTTATAAATAAAGCAATTTAGCTGATTCGTTTGATCGATTATAAATAAAAGAATAATAAACGTTGCAGAGGGGACATATTTGGTTATTTTTAGTAGTGTTAAAAGTGCAGTATGTCAAATTGTGCGTTTATATACTCAATTGAATTTAATCTTCAGCTCACCTGATCTTAAACAAGTTGTTTTATAATTGATGCGATTGATATAATTAGCAAAGATTTACAAGTATATAAATAATAGCCTTGCAGCTGAAGATTAGCTAAGAATTATTACTGTCAAGTTGTTAAAGTCATTTTAGGAAAAGTATATCAAAGGTCGATGATCTTCTCGAACGAGTTAAAACCGCTAAAACCAAACGACGATAGTCCTATATGCAATATTTTGAAATTCACTTGCGAACCTTCGTTTAATTAATCGTCGCGAGGTTCGCGCGGGTTCAATGACCCGTCGTTCTTGACATTCAAGCGATGCGCGTCACGTGACGCGCGTTGGCGCATGCGGAGAAAGAATTTCTCCGCGTCGTCGAGCGTGGAAAGAAGAATTTTCCTACGGTGACGAGCGAGAGGCAGAAAAAAGAAGGAAGAAAATCGAGAGCGCAAGAAAAAAAACTGTTTAAACGAACAGTGAACCCCATGTGGTATTTATAGACAGTCGGCTCTCGGTATGTGTCTCCTCCCTCTCTTTAAACTTCTCGAGATTTGCGCGCTGCTTAATTGCAAATTACATAAAGTCTATTAAACGAGTAATGAAATTTTTTCCATTAAATATGCGAGACAAGCTCCTATTCTTTAAAGAAAATTGTAAAAATTAATTTTCGGGTTGATTCAATAAAAAAAATCATTCCGTCAATAAAGGCACAAAATTAATTTGTTTTCAAGTATTCATTATCTCAAGTTTATGAAAATTTCACTCAGCATTCAATTTATTTTTACGATTTATCGTTTTTATGGATCCAGTTTAAGTGAATTTTCATTAAATATGAGATGTAGTAAAAAATTGCACGTTAAATAAAGAATCTCTCAATAAATATTGAAGTTGTAAAAGTTAAGTATTTGTGGAATTGAACAGCTTTTCTATATATTTCGTCCAGGCCGAAAATAGAAAGGTCTGAAACGTTCAGCAAATTTTAGGAGGCTTTTTAAGCACTGCATTGTATTCGCGTTCATTAGTTTGTACGTACCATTATAAGAAAAGAAAGTTACAAGCCAGAGATAACGGTCTGAAATATTGCTGCACCAATTTTGCGGCTAGCTCCCCTCATGCAAAACTGACTTTTTCTGTTGCAATTGCAGTTTTACGAAGGTACTTTTAAAGTCGAGAGATCCAAGTTGGTAGAGCGGCGGCGTCACACTCACTGGACGTAACTGGCCTTTCGTAATGAGCGGAATAACGATTTAGGAAGTCTTTTTCCTTTTTTACGTCTGCACTACTTTTTCTTTGGAGCGAATTATTTTTAAGCAGCCGAACCTGCTTCTGTACAATCGTGTAATGTAACTTTAATTAATGTAACGATATATTTTATGTTGTACTGTACTGTACACAGAGAAAAAAAAGAGTAATAAAAATTACTATTTTGTATCGTTATTCCACATAGAATAATAAATATTAAAATCGAAAATTGTAGTTAATTGAAAACATGTATATAGTAAAAATATTATTTTTCTTTTCATATCTGAAATAACGATACAAAATAGTAATTTTCACTCTTGTTTTCCTCTTACAGGGAGAGTGTAAGTTATGTGCACTTTAGCGAAAATCTATGAAAACTTGATTTTTGTTTAATCACTTGTAACTTCTCTACTATTAACGATACATTATTTTAACTATTGGCATTCGAAAGGTGAGATCAAATCCTATCGATTAAAAAAAAATTTCATCAAAAAATCTTCATTTGTTCAAAAGTTATATTCAAATAAAGAATTACCATTAAAATAACATAAAAAATCTACTCATGTAATTTTAGCTTAATTTTATTGTAAATCTTTATTTAGCTATATAACTTTTAAACAAATAAATATTTTCTGATGAAATTTGTTTTAATCGATAGAATTTGATCTCACCTTTCAAATGCCAATAATTAAAATACTGTACCGTAAATACTTGAGAAGTTATAAGTGACTAAACAAAAATCGATTTTTCTTAGATTTTCGCTAAAAGAGCACAGAACTTTTGAAAAATCGAGCGTTAGGTCGAACAGACGTGGCTTCCTTCATGTTTTAACATTAGAAAATATATCCAAAGTTACAGGAAAATCCGTTACCCAAATGTCGTACACTCTCCTTGTCAGTGTACTATGATTTAATTTTCATATATAGGCAAATTGATTCGTACATCTACAAAACAGTCTTTTCAACCAAAACTTTTTAATTATTTGAAATAAAATGTATAAAGCAACTCATAAACTTCCAGGAGGGTATATATATGTTGAAGAAATGCTTGTGCAGGTAAAATGTTTCAAGATCAATCTTTTACGAGGGCGTAATAATGCATCTAAAAATAGTTTAATAGCTGGTCTTTAACTACAAGACGCGAGCATTAAAAGCATCGCTTTGGTGTTAACATTTACAAACTACATGTACTTAACACACTTCTCAAGTATGTCTCCAAATTGCGTTTACCTCAAAAACTCCTACAAACCTACTTCCACTTGCGCATAACTCTTTCACGCCCTGATTTCATCCTTTCAATTAACAGAGGTCAAACATTCAGTTAAAAAATCGCTGCATTCCCACCGATCGCATTCTCATTGCCTCGACGGATCGTCGAAATTTTTAGCGCGGAAGCGCAGTCCACCCACGCGCCGCCGCCGTGTCAGTCATCAGAAATCGAATACAATGCAGCGCGCGCGCGAGTGACTCGCCGCGCGCGCATTTCGATTTTCTCCCGATAAAAACGCCCCCTCTTTGTCCGCGACTAACGGTGACAGGCGCATGCATGCGAGCCGCCGCGGTGTACAGTTAGCGCGATATTAACCTAGCTCGTGTTCCTCTTCCACGCATAAGCAGCGGAGCGCGACGCGCTTCTGCCTCGTGCCTTTGATCTCGCGCATAACTCTGTCAGATGACGCGTCTGCCTCGATTTTACAAAAGTTCGTCGTACCGATTGATATTTTCAACGGGCTCTTGCGATAATTAAAGGTTGAAGATCAAATTTTATGTATCGTATTCACCGTTATTTGGTCAGTTTTTGACCAATTTTTTTTTAATTTTTGACCGAAAACCCTATTAAAAACGAGACCGTTTTGATCGAAAAATTGGTAAAAAATTGGCCAAAGTGAAAATAATAATAGCGATCATAATGAATATCATAATTTTTAAGAGATTTTATTGATACTAAAATATAATAGTAGGTTGAATACATCTTCGATAAAGTGCAATATTTTGCTTACTCCAGTTACCCGAAAGAAAGAACTACAGGATTCGATCAGCCAGGTGTAAAATCCGAAGGAAAGGATTCGAGTCTATTCCACTTATTAGACGAACAAAGAAAGAGCTCGATAGCTGCCGATATCCTATCTGGCTGCAAGCGATGGAAATGTGATTGTAGACCGAGTCTAGCCTAGTTATCGCGGCTGCATAAATCAGCGACGATCGGATTCGAGAAATTTTGCATTGGGCAATTTCTCGGCTGGACTTTCGATGTGTCAGTTGCCACTATATAACGTCCTTCGACGTCCGTAGCGCGTTTCAGCCTTGTAATTTGTGTGTGTGTAAGCGCTGGATTTTTATAATTCCCCCGCTTTGCATTCAATGCTTTTGCTATGAAAAAATGCTATTCTTTTGAAATTATACGAGAGCTTAGAACAGAGGGAATTTTAAAAATGAAAATTTCATTAATAAATAACAGCAGTAAATAATTTATGGTTAAAGGATTGCAAGGTTTATTTTCTACTTTCTATAATAAGGCAATAATCCCATTGATACGCAGTTTAACAAAATTGTAAAAGCTGTAATTTCAGACGTTCACTCAAAACTAAAAATAAAGTTAAACAAAATCACCCATAAATGAATATAGGCGAAAGTAGAAGTGAAGAAAGTACTCTTAAATTTTTATTAACAATTTATTGTGGACGTATATATTAGGTCTGATATACGCATGGCAGAAGATTCTAACCGGATGATTGTTGCAATGAATTTTTTACGACCAGGAAGTGGATCTGAAATAGAACACGTTCAATGGTAATGAGATGTTCCGTGTTGCATTTCCGAACGGTCGCCTCTTTGCGTAATATCTGCAGTGTCAGCGACATTTCGATTTTTCGATTTTTCAAAATGATCGTACATTTTTTAAAACTTCTGATAATCTCTACACTGAGAGAAAAGTTTAGTAAAAATTACCATACTGATAAGTAAGGCTACTAAAAACTGTCAAAACCAAAAAATTTACCAAACAGTTTAAATAAATTTAGCAAAATTTCTTATAAATTATAGTAATTTTTTGAGTTTTGACAGTCTGTGCTACCTTTACTAGACAGTATGGTAATTTTTAAAAAATTATTTGTAACTTTTACTACATTTCTTCTCTCAGAATATACTTATATTTTTATCTACTTTGCTTTTATTATATTATTATGCATAAATATGCAAGCCTAACGGAACTTAAATCAAACTATTTTGTCGTCGCCTCCATCCCCGAATCGGTGTTAACTGTCATCCCACTTCAGCAGAAGTAAACTAATAACTCGCATCCGATTTTCCTTTCTAATTACCTTGGCCGAAGTGAAAAGCCGGAAACCTCCTCTCTAAAAACGAAGCAATACATGCTCAGGCACTTTCCTCTCGTGAAGTACACTTCGCTCGGGGTTTTACCGCCTCGTAAATCCTCCTCTAAGGATTCGTTCGACCCGAAACTCAAAACAGACGGATTCCGTTTCAATTAGGACTGGGGTTCGGCTATTTTTGGCCGCGTTTCCGCGAAAATTTTGCTCGTCCGAGAATTAAGCTCGAAAATTCATGGGTTCGACGCTTTTGCAGACTCCGGAACTTCATCGAAACGTATAGCTGCATCGCTGCCCCGACTAGAACAGTATTAGAAACGGTGATACTTTTGTCTACGACTATTTCTATTTGTTCTGTACTTTTAGATTTTAGACATTTTTACAATTGCAAAGTTTCTGTTTTTAGTCCGCTTATAAATATGAATACTTCGATGTAAAAAAAAATGAATTTTCTAAATACAAAATCTGAGAAAATATAAGTTTTTAAAAATAAATTTTACACTAATAGAATATCTCAAATGTTATCTTTTGAAATCAAATGTTTCTACTAGTTTTTTTAGTTGTAAATTCATGAAAATAGTATTTTTCATCGAAACTTATCAAATATAATATTTTTATTATAGATTACAAATAAAAGTGAAAACTCCCGTTGTACAATTTTTTACGCCACTTTAGTTACCTGAAAAGTCTGCTCGAAAATTTATGAAGATGTAATTGCAGGTGTGATTTTCGAGACTTCGGTTTGAATTTGAGTTGTAATTTTTCTCTCTTAAAAAAATTAGGAACTTTCGAGTGAAGGCGGACTATTCTCGATTTGAATGGCTGTCTCTGATCACGTGTCCATTGTAAGAGGTTTGTGAATTTACTTAGCAGAAACAGTACATAGTAAATGAGGCGAGTTTGTTTTGCGCATATTTCACTCTAGGCAATATTTTATGACATTAGAATTTATGCGAATACTATTAAGTAACAAAATTATTTTATTAAATAACATTTTGTAATAGACATTTCATCAAAGTATTACTGTAACTAGAACTTTTAAATCATGCAATCTATTCCTTTTAAGAGAAAATAATGTTTACACTTGTGCTAAGAGATACACTTTAGAGCATTATTTTCCTGAAATAAAGTGAAAAGTTTCTCAAAATTCCCCCTCTCAAAATACCATGCCATGATTATAATGCCGCATGAATAAATAAATTAATTAGCATTTAATGTTTATTTTACCATTATAGTGTTCCAACAATCTCAAACAAGTCCGTCGACACGAGGAAAAGAACGAAAGAGAGAAGGAGCGTATAAAGGTCGGCCGGTACGATAAGGCCAAAAGCGCAACAAAACCGGTAATTGAAGATACGTCGGCTCGATATTGCGCAACGCGCAATCACAACAATGCACGTCACCGCTTCGAAAAACGTTACGAGATTTAAATTGACTGCCGCCTGTTTAAAGCGTGTGGGACGAATAGAAACCAATGAGGCCTATAGAAATTGATTGAGCAAGACGTCCCTTTACTCTAATAAGTGTTTATATAATTTAATCCGTATAATATTTCAGTAAAATAGTTAATGTTGCAAGTACTTTGAAAATAAATGTATTTTTAGAATTCAAATTGCTTTCAATTTAGAATTCATAATACGTTTCATGTTAATTCAATTAAATATTATATATAAATGTACTTCCCATTAATAGATTTATTTACTACTGTGCATAAATTAAAAGTAAGTCTGCAGTTCTTTCTGTGTTTAATGGATCGGTACAATCGTTGATCTGATTTTATCGAGAAGTCGCCGGAAACCGCAAGGTAAATTAAACAGAAAGAGAAATAAAATAAAAGCAACCTTTCATCGCTATTTCTGTTTGAGCGGTAATTACATCTAAAAAGTCATTTGCTCCAGATTTCTAAAGTGCAAGAACAGAAAACAATGGAAGTGCCGAGTAAAACGGGAATAAATATTGAATTAATAACGAAATTTCACCAGTTTCGCGTAATAACAACTTTCAGTGCAATTTCTCCGCTTTTTGCTCGTAAAATTTGCCAATTTCCCTTGATGCAATTCGTTACTTCACCCTCTTAAGCCACTCAACAACAGACGATGAAGTATTTAACTGTCTTAATTTCCACTTCATCAAAACTTGGAAAACTTGTTTTTTATAGTTGGAAAACTGCTTTTCCTTTTTTCGGGTCAGTGTGACGAGCAGACGGGAAAGCATTTTAGAAGGGTCATACTCAAATACTTAGCTATCTAACGGTGCATTTCTAGGTTGCCGGCTCGAAGAGAAAACTTTCGCACGGCATCAATGCCGCTGATTTAAAGACGAAATACTGCTCGTTTAGCGATAGAATTTACAAGTATTTTTGTTTCAAGGACTGAATAACGATCTTAGATGATGTGTTTGCATCTACATCTATGTCACAAGATGTTAAGGCGCTTGAAAGCATCTTTCACTTGTAAGGAGAAGTTATTTATCCTTTACGAGCATGAACAGGAAAACTAGATCGTGGGAAGTGAGAAAGTATATTTATTTCTTTGTTTGGCGGTGAAACTTTTCTTTAGCGATTAGTATAATTTTACTTTTGGGAATGGGATGTTGATGAGCAAGATTGTAATCTTAATTAGACCGTAGTGTCTGTTGTCAGTTTTTCAATTTAATCGTTCACACGTTGTTGTTTAGATTGAAAGTTTAATAAATTTAAGAAATAAAAAAGAAAATAGTTTATTGATCTTTCTAATCGCTTCATTAATTCGGTTTTAATGTACAGGTATATTCAGCAAGTCCAAAAAACGTCCGCACAATTAATTATAGATTCATGTATATACACGAAGAGAAATATTTCAGTAAAAATTACAAATATTTCAATAAAAATTACTAAACTTTTTGGTAATACAAGCACAGACTGCCAAAACCCAAAAAATTAGCATACTTTTTAGTAAATTTTACTGAAATTTTAGGAAAATTTAATAAAATTTTTTTTTTAACATGCAGATATTTTTCACTTTTTAATTAAGTTAAATAATAATAATAAACTGCTGGCCTTTTGTGTCACTCACTTAGACTTTAGAAAGATAAAAAATATGAGTTATTTTACTTGCGCATAACGTTTTACACACAGTCACCTTTACTACAGTAATCTCCGATTCTATAAAAATTAGTAGCCACTTTAACGTTTGATTTAGAGCAGCATCCTCAGATATAAATAAGTTTACAATTAGGTAATAATTATCGTTTTTATCTAAATTATACAAATCGAAAAAATTTTAATAGAAAAATCCAAATAATAATCACAAAAGAGTATTTTCTTGTGCTTATAAAAGGCATTCGAAATATACGTAAAATAAGTCAAAAATGCTGACTTAAGTAAAATTTGTTTTAACGTTTAAATATACTGCAGCTAAACTATACAAAGGTCGCTTCACAATTCAATCAAATTTATTTACTAACTATAAAGATACATTTTATTTGATTATGTTTACTGAAAATTTAAAGCAACTTTTACTGAGCACTTCAATGAATTGCACTAATGATTTTTTTCCACGAGTCCTTTATTCTTAAGCTAAAGTAGAAGCTAAAATAAACAAGTTCAGACCAAAAGAAGCTCGTCAATGAAAAAAGAACCGATTGAAAAAGAACGGATGCCCAATTGAAAGCGGGAGAACGAGGCATTATCTTGGCGGCGATTAACGGCGTTGCATAACGCATAAAAGTTGGGATAGGTCGTCGCGAAAATATATATATAGAAGATAGGCTGCAGGGGCGAGCGCACAGCCTGTTTATGCCGGCAGTCAATGACCCAAGGAGAACTGGATGCGCGACATAATCGCGAGCTAATGGAACGAGCTCGAGGCGCGAGATGCCACCGGATAACGCCGAGCCGCGACACACCGGTTTAGGAATTGCTTCGAAATTTTCTGAAGCTTTCCAGCGATCTCCCGTAAAGGTGGAGCGCGAAACTTTATCCTTTCGTTATAGCGATCGAAGGAAAGAGTTTTCAGACGATACGTTTAACGGACATTCAATGCCATTTGTTACGCAATGCTAGAAATCTGATCGAGATTTTGCACTGGAGAACACATTTCATTTTCTCCGGCGCGATGATTTCTAATTGAGGATTTTAAAGAAAGTTTGCGAATGCCTTTTCACAAAAAAAAATTAAAGCACCAAAAAAACTTTAACTTTCTGCGTTGTAAGTGAAAGGCGTAATAATTATTATTTTTATTGAAAACAATTTTTAAATCCGTATAAAATAATATATTTTTTTTCTGCTTACGAACCAGCCAGTAAAACAAATCAAACACAGCAAGTTGACAGTAAAAGTTTGAAGCTGACTGTAATCTGTAATAGCGATAAATTAGAATCCTACTAGCCGGCAAAAAACTAAGCGTAAAAGATAAATTAAATCTATCTACGTATAAGATACATCGATAATCTCCAGAAATTAATTTCCTTCCAAAATCCGTTTATCCATCGCTCGAGCTTACTCACAAAGATATAAAAAAAGGAGATGGCGATCGGCCGCAGACCCGAGAAATCTGTTTACTCTTGGTAGCCTCCCCGCGAAACCTTCGCTGTATAAGGTCCGCTTTAATTCGCGCTAAAAAAGGAGCCTCCTACTTACGTCTCGAAAAAGGCGGCGGCGGCGATCGATCGACGCGTATATCGTCTTTAGCGACTTTGGCGGGGGGCACCTTCGCTGTACAACACGACGCCTCGCAGCGGCGCTAAACAAGCGACTGACTGCGCCGGGTACTCGCGCACTTAGCCTCCTCGGCAGCTGCCGCGATCCTCGGTGCCGTGGTGGTGGCGTGCGCTTACTTTCACTCCACGTGCGCGCTCTCGGTATCTCTCTCTCTCCTGTTTTTTTTCTTTTCTCGAGAACGCGAGCGGCTCTTTGTGAAGGAGCGTCGCTGGGCGCGATTGCGCGCGGCTGCATTCGCGTCCGGGCTGCGGGAGCAGCCGGATTCCCGAGATGCGGTCGTTTTTTAAATTTATTTTCATATTCTCTTATTGAATTTTGAGTAATGGAACTGGGAAATTTGAAAAAATGTGCAATTGCAACTTTTCTCTCTAATTAAATAACTGCCTGCTTTTGAAAGGGCCGATACACGGCTAATTATTTCACAAAAACAATGCGTTAATGGTGAATAAGGTCAACGACCTCAAGGTGCAAAGTTTGCAACAACGCCGAGATAAAATCTATGTAAACCTTGAAAATTACGAAATACTTAGAAGCCAAAAACACCATTGCTTAGCATGCGCACGCACATCTTCGAGGCCGACGCCTCGTATTGCGACACGACGAAACTCGCTGTGCGCTGCCCGCGAATTTAGATTTACCTTCTCGATCATTTAGGATTTGATCAGTTCGAGTAAAGTCGAAAATTTTGACGTTTTGTCCGTAGAAGCCTGTTGCCGATGACCTTGGATAATTCGCCAATTAAATAACACCAACAGTAATGAGTATTTGTATTAGTCCATCCGAGCGAAATTACTATAAGTTAGCTCTATAATTTCCTGTAACTATACTGCAATAATTCTTAGTACACATTATATAATTAAAAACATGCTGCAGCTCTAATTCCTCTGTTTACATGTCAGCTTCTAAATATCTTAAACATCAGCATATTCGCTCGAATTAAACTACCACCACGTCATCCGTTAACGTTGACCGCGTTCCTCTCTCTCTTTCTCTATGTGTCGAACAAATGAGCCGCAATGACGACGTTCTTCGCTCGCTATAACAATTACGTCAGCGAGCCTTCCGGACTTTTTACGACTCCCGCCGTCGAGAATCTTTCGCGGTGCAGGTTTTCCTCGGGGATATACGCCGATCGTTGCCGACTGTAAAAAAAAACAGCCAATTACGTTCTTGCACGCCGAGGAAGAGGAAGCGAGCTGTAAGTATATTTATTGCTTCCACGAGACGGCGTCCTTTTTTATTTCTTTCGAAGTCGCAAGAACCTGCGAATTCACTGCGAATTTTTAAAAGATAAGAGTTCAAGGCGAACTTTTATGATGAGCGCGACGAGAATAACTCTGGAGGATGATTTCATCGGATGCATAAGTGGGATGACCTTTCGCTTAAATGGTGTTTGATATAATGGAGTTGAGCGACGGGTTGGCGTGAGTTAAAATCGTGACAGTCTATGTATGTTGATATATTTTGTATTAACTAACTATTAACATTGTTTACAGATAATACGTAATAGAAGGTAATAATTTTTTTTCGTTCTAAGCCTTCATTTCGACCTCTGTTCTGAATAGCAGTTCGAAGCTTAGATCGGCATCATCGAGTTCAACGTAGATAATTAAGCGTTAATTCAAAAATGACTACTGTACTTTTAATACATTTTAAATTTGCATGTTTTAGTTTACTATAAGAGTTGCAATATTCTAAGATGTATTAAACTTTCTGTAATATTTCTATTTTCACAATAAGTTCTCAATAAAGTTATTTCCAACATAAATTCGTACTGTTTATAATTTATAGTGAAATTTTATATTCGACAAAACTTTTCCCATGATGACCAAATAAATTGTCCCAAACATAAAATAAAAATAAAATAAATCAATAATTAAAAAAAAGCATCTTTACGTGCACGATTAAAATTCAGGATCATTTAACGATTGAGTTACTTTACTGGTGTCTATTCACATCCAACTGAAAGCTTCGTCCACTGCAGTCGGCCTCACGACTGACGCACTGCGCACACTCGACCCTTTCCACTCCCTTTTGGAAAGTGCTTGAGCCAGCAGACTTATAAGCATAACAATACTATGGAATCCTGTTTTCTTTTTACCGCGATGCTTTTACTCATCCTTTAAATTATGGGGTCATACAAACAACCTCGCTAGTGGACCGGACTAATTTATACATTATTATATGAAAACTTAAAGATACAATTCGTGCACCAAAAAGTCAAATTAAGAAAATATTTATTTTTTAACTAAATAGCTATACAAAAATAGTTTGGATAATCGAAAAAGATGTAATATTACAGATAATTGCATTAAGTATTTACATCATACACACTGATAACCGATGCTCCAGATTAAACGACTTAATAAAACAAATTTTTACAGTTCTCTAGAATAACTGCCACAAAATCGATTTCTGCAAAAAAACATAAAATCTTACAATTCGAGCGAGGCTTAAGGCCTCACGGATGAAGACAGACGCGGCTTCCCCATTGTGCGACAAGGCGGCTGCCTATAATTAGCGGATGGCGGGTGAAAGTCACGAATATAGCGGCGCAACCGCAGCCGCGGAAAAAAGTGTGCGGCGAACGTGCTTAGAGGCACTCGCACTTTTCGCCAGACGCTCGTTCTCCCCTCTTAGAATTGAAGGGAGAAAGAACGGCTTTGTTTGGAATAATTGTGGTTTTTTAAAGAAATACGATACTTTAATGATTAAACAAGGATATTGCTTGATTTTTACTTACAAAGAGAACACATGACATTTGGGTAATGGATTTTCCGGTAACTTTGGGATATGTTTTCAAACGTCAAAATATGAAGGAAGCCGCGTCCGTTCGGCCTAACGCTCGATTTTTCAAAAGTTATGTGCTCTTTTAGCAAAAATCTAAGAAAAATCGATTTTTGTTTAATCACGTATAACTTCTCAATTATTAACGGTACAGTATTTTAACTCCCCGCATTTGAAAGGTGAGATCAAATCCTATCGATTAAAAAAAATTACATCAAAAAACCTTTATTTGTTCAAAAGTTATAGCTAAATAAAAATTTGCAATAATATTAGACTAAAATTACATAAGTAGATTTTTTATGTTATTTTAATGGCCATTCTCTGTTTGACTATAACTTTTGAACAAATAAAGAGTTTTTGATGTAATTATTTTTAATCGATAGGATTTGATCTCACCTTTC
>UCOM01003234.1:0-19332 GCA_900474385.1 Ormyrus pomaceus | reverse complement strand
CCCCCCCCTACCCGGCCTCGGAAAAGCCGAGACGAATAAGTTCGAGACCGTATAAGTATATATACGTTGGCCCGTGTCGCCGAAGCGTCCCTTCTTATTCCGTTACTTCTCATCCGCTTCCATCTTTTTGACCACATTTCTTTTTCCTTTTCGGTTTCCCTCTATCAATCTATCCCGGGCGATAGCGCGAAGATTACCTCTCCGTTCGGACGGATCGATGATTATGTTTCCCCTTTTCTCGATCTTTTTGCGGAAGATCGCCGCCTGCGCTTTCCGCGTTAAGGCAAGCCAACGTCATCCGATGATTTCCTTCTGACGGGAAGCTCTGCTTGGACAGGAGAGTCGCGATTCCTGTCGGGTCCGAAGAAATCGACAGAAAATCATCGACGCGGCAAGGACTTTTCAAACTTCTGTTCGTTGAGTTTGTAGTTGAAGTACCTTAAAAATGATTGCTTCGCTCACTTCTCTAATTATATTAGTGGATCGTGCATTAAGAATTGATTTCTGAACAGTATAAAAAATTACAATATTCGATTGGTTCAAATTGACATCGTTTTTCTTATATTAAGATAAATTAACCATTCATTTAAATAATTTGATTAAAGAATTTTAATAATTTACGTGTACTGCTACGTTCGCACAAAATTGAACGAATTATATTCGTTGTTTTATGCCATAATTATTATCAATTTGATTAATTTTCTTCTTTTCGCGTATTATTTATTACAAATTATTTAAATAAATGTTTAAATATCGATCAATTGTATGTATTTTACTTTAATAAAATTTTTACTTTTACATCGTCATTTTTCATTACAAATTCAATATCGGTATTTCATTCAAGTGCAAAAGTACTTTTTTAAATACCTAAATGTAGGTATGACATTTTGCATTTTCATATCTACATTAAAAAGGGTAAATTTTAAGTTTCTCTTTTTACCTAAAAATTATATTGTTTAACAATCATCCTAAAACCTTTTAAATTGTCTCAGTCATTCGATTCGTTACTCGTAAATAAACATTGAAACAAGATTTTAAGCAACAGATCGACTTGTCAAAGTCAAATGAAAATTTCGAACTAAGACTATTCCATTTAAAGTACTTTTATATTATCACTAAGTAGCGTCAGATTTCGTTTAATGCATAGAGGCACGAAAGGACTTCGCATAAAAAGACTCTTCTTTTCTTAAGTCCGCCAGTCCTTTGTTTTTATTTTACTTCGTCTCTTTCGCGTTTTAATTCCGTTTGTTTTTTTAATCCTCTTACAAATCGGCTCTATAATCACGGCAGCGCAGCCACTTCAAGTTAGCGTGCCGCGAGGTGATAAAGGGAAGGAACTCGTCGCTTTCAATCTCTCACTCTCGACTTAATTTTACGAAATGGCAGGTGCCGAACGGTCATTGGTCTTTGTTTTGCGTAGCTTCACCGTCGCAAAAATGTTGTTCCTGAAAGAAAGCCAGTGTGCAAATGCTTTTTTTAAGAATATTCGTTACTGCTAGCAAAAAACGTGCTTTTTTTTTAATGCTGGCTTCAAAAAATCGTTCATCGTTTAATCACTGAGGGATAAAAGAATACGTACATTTTGCTTCTTAAGAGCTGACAAAATTTTAACAAGTAAGATCAATGGATTATTATCAATTTAAGTAGTTCGGGAAACAAGTTTAACAAACGAACAAGGCAACGACAACTTTTATTTCCCAGTGACGAATTCGCTCAGAAGTGCGACGAACTAATTGCAATTACTGACCTCTGACTTATGTGCCCGTCAGAGGGTAAGTCCGGTCATTCCGTTGGGCCATACATGCCCAGAGCTTCGAGCAATTATCAAGCTGGCGCGCGGGCTAAGCAAATTTGGTAAGGTCGAGTGCGTAAGTTCCGAAAACGAGTTTTGTAATTTCAACCTATTTTGCTCGGTCGCTTTTCGCTTATCCGGCGCGCGCAACTTACGGCCAACTCTGCATTAGCTACGTTTCAATACATTAATAATCTACGCCGGCTTGTATATATGTAAAACGAGCGTGCGTCGCGCGTGCGGTACGGCTTGCGTACGCGCGGTTAAAAATTCAAAGTAACTCTCAAGCAAACAGAATAATTGAACGAAAACGCATGAATGCAATAGCGGAGAAATTAGTCCAATCGCTTCGAGACTCTTTTTATATAAATGACGTTATTCATCGCGTATCTATTAACAGTGGAAATAAAGTGAAAACAAAATTGTAAAATAGAATATCTCTCGAAGCTGAAGCGATTGGATTAATGCGGTATAAAAAACACATATAGAGCTTCGAGCAATAAAGGCGCGCAATACGAACTAAAAAAATATATATATTTATATATATTATGTGAGGTAATAACCAAAATGAAACGATACATAAAGACTCAAAAAAACACAATGAATATGAAATTACAAATAAAAATAAAAAATGAAAAAGGAGAAATTGCAAAACTTAAAAGACGGGTGTTCGATCACTGCTGCTTCTTCTTCTTCTTCTTGTTCACCGATTGATCGGATCCCCAGAGATCGTGCCAGGGGCCGCACGTCTTTTTGTTCCTGTCCGTGCGATCGCTGTCCCTTCTTAATTTCGTTCGCGGTAAAAGCGTTTTTTCCGGCACCGCTTGATCCTTGACAATGATGCAGCTGTAAGTCGACTCTTCGTCCGACGCTTCCGTTTCCGTGAAGTGCTGAATCATGAGACCATCGTCGTCGTCGCCGTAGGCCTTTTTTCTTCTGTCGCTCCTCTTGACTTGATTGTTCTCCTTCAGCTCAGCCACAATCAAGTTCCTCTTTGCCTCGAGACTGCGTTTACGCTCGTTTTCCAAAATAGCCTTTCTAGATATGTTGCCGACGAAGTAGGGCCGCTGCTGTTGCTCTTCGTGCCTGGATCGATACTCGGGCATTTTCGGTCTCTCAGCCGGAGTCGGCAGTGGATCTTCAAAATAGTCTGCCACGGACGACGATGACTTTTCGGGCAGATGCATTCGCTCGGCAGCCTTCGGTTCGTCGGGCTGCTGCTGATGGTCTATGCCGTTGATGCGCTCGTTAGTGATCGTTGAGCCGCTGTTTTTACGCTCGAGACTCCTGTGCGAGGTTCCAGGACTGCCTTCGGAGCTCGATTTGCGCGATTCGTCGCGGGATTTGGCACCCTCTTCCTTGGGCCCTCCTCCGTGATCTTTTTTCAGCATTTTGGGAATGTCGACGAGCGAGCGGTGCTGCCAAAGTGCCATGCCTTCGAGCACTTCGGAATCTCTGCGGAAGCGCCAGAAACTTTTCGTTCTCTTCACCAATTTGGGGCTCTTATTTTCGAGGTCGAAGCCACGACCCGTCTGGATCAAATGTCCCATGGCAGTGCTTTGCCTCGGCATCAATGGTTTTCTCTCAGTGTTCAGAGTGTTGTTGTTTGTGTCATTTCTTTCGTTGGGACTTTCGACGAGCCTGGAACTTCTGGTGTATCCATGGCGCTCCAATATTTTCGTTCTTTCCAGCTTAGTTTCAAAATTTGACTCGTAACCGCGATCTTTATCAACTATAATCGAGTCATTAGCGAATCCCATTGTGGTCGTTTCTCCGTAAATGTCCTCCCTATCGGAGTATCCCCGATCGCGATAACGAGGTGGCTGCTCCGAAGGTCTTTCAGGTGCTTCCTGGGACGGAGGCCTCGGTCTTTCGAAAGCTCGATTATTACCTGCGCGTTTTCTCTCCAAAGCCTTGTCATTATGGAGTCTCTGCTCGCGCTCGTAAGTTAAAGTTGACTGCCGAGACGAAGCCATAGATTTATCGGTGTAACGATCGCGATCGCGTTGTTCGTTATTTCTCTGGATGGCAGCTCGACTTACTCGCATTTCTCTCTCGTTCTTAATCTCGTCGTGGGACGTGCGCTCATTGTGCATGTTACTCTGCTTGTTGCTGTACTCGGTACTGCGTCGTTCCATGAACTTGGGCGGGCTGTTTTCACGCGCGTACTTCTGAGCAGTTTGCTCGAGCTTCTGAGTTATTTGCTCGACCTTCCTTCCGGTTTCCGGAATGGTTTCATCCTCCGATTCAGATGATTGGGAAGAGCAGGAATCGCTGGTCTTTTCATTGTCGTATTTCGTCGAATCGCTGATGCGACGATAATCCGAGCGGCGATCGTCGTTGTTGTGATTGTCGTAGTATTTTTTCATCTCGTACTTTTCCGAACGATATTCCAGGCTGACATTGTAGCTCTCGTCTTCCTCCTCTTCAACGTCCACCTCAACCTCGATCTCGTCGTCCTCCGTTTCAACGTCTCGACGAGAACGCCTCGACCTTTCCTCGTCTCTTTCGCTTCTACGGCTGTATCCTCTGCTTCCGTGCTCTTCGTTGGAGGAAAATTTGCCTCCGTTGTTCCGATCGGAATTCGAGTTTCTCGCAACAGCTCGAGTATTCTCGTACTCGTTCTTGTCGTGTTGCTGCTGCTGCTGCTGCTGCTGCTGCTTCCTCTCCTTCTTCGTTGGACTTCCATTATCGTGCTCCAAATTCCTCATATTCCTGCGCTCTTCCGAGTCGTGTCGGCCGGACTTTCCATTGGGCTGCTGTTCGGTCTTGATACTGGCGTCCGACCAGTATTCGGTCATCGCGCTCCGGTAAACGTGCCAAGACTTGTCGTCGCGTGGTATGGTCTTCCAAGAGTCATTTTCCCAGTCCTTGCTCTCGCTTGACTTTTTGTTGTCATCTTTATTGCTGCTGTTTGTCTGGTGTTGCTGCTTGTGCTTCTGCTGCTTGGTGGGTCGGTCGGCGGCCTTGCGTCGTCGTAGTCTGCTTTATAGGGAGTGGGTTTTGTGAACGTAGAGAAAAGAAAACAAAGAAAAAAGCGGAAAAAGAACGAACGGATTCAAAAGATAATAAAAGTTCAAACAGAAGGTAAAAAAGTTGTATACTAGTAAATTTTTTGGAGTGAATTCTCATATAATTCTTTTAATAATCTATTTCAATATCAGCAACCAAATCTTTACTGCTTCATTTTTTAAAAGTATTTTTTATTTTAAAATAAAAAACGGCGATTATAACTATCACTAGATGACTCGTACTTTAATTTTTACACTAAAATGTAATCTTTGTCAATAGTATTAACATAACACTTTATCATACAAAAAAATAAATGAAATAAATGAATATTTAACATATTACAACTGTACAATAATAACATACATAAAATCAGTTTAATAATTCTTAATATAATATTATAAGATAATATACATGTTATAAACAAAAAAAATCTATACACTTATAAATTCACGGCATTTCACTCAAAAAAACTTAAAGTAAAAGAAAAAATAATTAACAAGGAAAATAAAGAAATAAATAAAAATTTTAATAGTGCCAAAATACCAAGAACCAGACGAAGACGCTACGTGCCAAATTGAGGATGGAAAGGATTGCTTTTTTTTTCCAAAAAAAAATGGAGTCCAGAATGTAGTTGTTATCAAATATTTCTTGAAGAAAGACTAGGACAGGAAATGTGGGAATGGAGGGTCGGTACAAAGTCCACCACCGTCGCATTTAATTCCATTGATCGCAGTAACGCATGCGGAATCTACAAAGAACGAGAGAAAAAACAAAACGAAACGTAATTCTAAAGAGTAAAAGCTGATCCAAAATAACAAGGCGAGAGGGGGGAAATCTGTTTACTCAAGTTCATTCAATGAAAAAATGATCCTTATATGTCTAATACAAATTGGCACTTATAAGCAGGAATTATCGTTACTTTTATTGCAATGAATAATTTATGGAAGGATATTTTCTTGAATGACTTTATAATCTATTAACGGCAAAAGTCTTTATACATAGTATTATGAAATTTTGAATAAAACTAAATTTTACTTAAATGCTCTCGTAAAAAGTTCAATGTAAAGACTTTCACATAATTGCTTTCGAATGACATATTAAAGTAGCGTTTAACTACTTGGGGATTAATTGTAGGTAAATTATTAATAACTTTATATTATAAAATTTGGAAATTGAAAACTATTAAAGGATCAAAGCTTTAGGTTCGACTTTATAAATAGAGTCCGCAGATAAAAATTGCAAAAATTTGTACAAAGCTTGAGTTAACATGCCAATTCAATCGTTAGACTACGAAAAAAGCAACTACTTAAGGGACTATTAAATGAAATTTGAAAATATAATAAAGAAAAATCGAAACTTTCCGTTCGCGAAGATATAATTAAAGAATAATAAGATTCGTTAGAAGCTCAGTCACTGCGGCTTTCGTTCTTTTTACATTTTTCAGTATTCTCAAAATATTATCCAATTATAATTAATCACCTTTTTAATATTAATTCTCACGCGTGTTTTTATAATAAAATAAATTTACGAGGCATTGTTGTACGTCCAGCAATACAGCAAATACTCGCAGCCAAGGTGTACAATTCAATAGAAGCTATCAATCACAACTGCGAGACAAACTGCTCCTAACGAGTCGAGAAGCAAAAAGAACGAAAAGCTTTCGCGGCCGGCTTTGCAGCTCTCTTTTTTTTTCCTTTCTCGAGCCTGAATGTAGCCATTCGGAGCTCTTCCTCCGTCCCCGTCTCCAGCCTCTTACTCTCTCTCTCTCTCTCTCTCTCTCTTTTTTTAACTCGACGAACAAGCTCACCTCATAGCCTCATCGTCGCTGTAGTCGATGTCCGGCTGGACGGGCGGCTCGTTGGAGAAGCCGCTGTCGTTGCTGCTGTGGAGCGACGTGACGGCCTGAGGTGGCGGAACCGGCGGCACCGGCGGCTGGACTCTGCGACCCCCTACTAACATCGTCGGCAGCGTTCCAGTTGGACGAATCTGCGGGAAACGGACATCACGCTCGTCAGCCGGCCGGGCTTTTGTTTTTCGGACTCTCCACCCCTCCATTCCCACTGCATTGCTTTATTTCTCGAGCTTGATTATGCGCAATTGTGCAAAACGCGCCGGGAATGCTGATTTTCGACGCAGCTTCATGACTTTTTATGCCTCGGGATTATTCAGAGGCGAGGAATGTCACTTTTGCTCTGCGTGCTGACCGAAGCTTAACGAAATTATATTTTCATAAGGATAACAAGGAAACGTTGCTTTTAGAAGAAGCTTACGTGATGCATTGATTTTTCAAAAACTAAATTAAGTCGACTAGTCGCTGTGAAATTCACGTCATCTTTGTGGTTAAAGACAAAAACAAATCCGTTATACTTTGAGTAGGTTTAAACGTCGTGTATAGATAAAATTAAGTATTTTCTATTTCAAATAACTGTGCCGCGTGATTTCATCTTAAAAGGAAAAAAAAAAAAATTTCTTTAACCGAGCCTTTAATCTATCGCAACATTCCGTCGAGCATGCAGTACTTTCGAATCTCATTGAAATACTCGGCGCATATTCAAGCCCTCCAGGCCATTGCCGCCCAAGCAATCGGAAGCCGTCGAGGCATGTCGCCTAATCATATAACACCCTGATCCTTACAGCTTTAGCCTGTCGGCCGGTGGGATTGGCGATGTTGTGTGAACTGTTGCTCTTGGACACGGCGGCGCCAGGCGCGCCATTGTTGTTCCCCGCGGCGCTGCCGTTCGCCGCGATGCTGTTATGCGAGTGGCCGTTGGCCTCGCCACCCTGACCAGACGCGTCCTCGCTGTTGTTCGGCATCGGGGGTCGCGACGGCGGCGGCTTGCACGGCGGCGTCGCCTTCGAATCCGTTCCGTTGGCTCGGCCGTTGCTTGTGCCGTGATTCGGCGATCTGCGGGGAGGACAAGAGCGCGTTATTGTTTGAGGCTTCTGTCCGCTCTGGCTGCTGCGGGAGGGAGCTCAATGGCCGGATTAAACGCTGTTTTGTCAAGATGGGAGGTGGGGAGATGGTTATTGCTGATGCGAGCGAAGACACGGGGAGATATGCGTCGATTTTCGACGAGCATATTAAGGGCGGGAATTAGTTTTCGCGCGGAATTCGGATGAAGCTTTTTGGGATATAGTTGTTGTTAAAGGTTTTGTGATTTATTTTAAAATTATTTCGTTTACCCCAATGCTTCATCGATGACAATTTCTGTATAAGCCAAGGGGAACCATCCGGAACACTGAGTGCGTAGATTCTCGCCAAATTGCCAACCCTTTTGTCGATCGCCTGGAAGCGCAAAACAAAAGCCAATAATTAAGTCTTATCGTATAGGCGTGAATGCTAGCATGAACTAGCGGCTTAGCCCAGAAGTATACGCAAGATATAAACTTGTTATTGGACTATTATTAAACTTCTGAATTAACTTATTTCTAACGAGATAATATAATTTATATCAAACTATATCTAGCTAAGAATATAGCTATATTCAGCTATATTCTTAGCTAGATTCTTTTATATAAATTAATTAAATTTATTTACTTATCCGTAATACATGAAAGTGCGTTACACATTTTTTCAGATTATTTTAATTTAATTAATAAATCTATATTTAATTTAATTTAATTTAACCTATTTAAAAATTACTCAAACTCAAAAAATAAATCTTGAAAATTCAAAGTTTTGACGCCTATTCTTTGCAGACCAATCAAATTAGTCGACAACAATCAATTAAAATAGTCTTGTATTGTCATGACAGATTTTATCATCGCTTGTTTAAGAGAGGGTATCAATAACTACTCCCTTTTAAAAAAGGTGTTTCGTAAACGTACACTCGAGACCCTGAAATTTCCGACACTCGAAAGCCATATCGATGTCAGCTACAATAACAATCTGCCTCCGGAAATTCCATCTTTTCGAACAAAAAAAAAGAAAAAAGAAATAGCTCCCCGCATAGCTCCATTACCAAAGCGGCGCTTAGACTCACCCATAAGCGCGATAAGATCGCCTTCGTGGAAGCTGAGCTGGTTCTCCCCGGAGCTGAGGTAGGCAAAGAGGGCGCGCGCCAGGGGCGTCTCTCCCCATCCGGCGGCGATCAGGCCGGCGCTTATGCCGCCGCTGTTACGCGACACCGGCGCCATGGACCGGGGCCTCGGCGGGGTGTCCGGCACTTCTGGCGCGGGGCAAAAACCTTCGTTAGTCCCGACAATTATTGCCGCATGAATTTTCGGGGGTTATTGCTAGTTTGCAAGGCAAGCGTCGCGCAATTTGCTTGGACGCTGCCGATGCGGAGACACAGTTTAGCGGCTCTGGGATATTTCGCGCTGGAATCTCGCGAATAATTTGTGGTTACCGAGGATGGGATAAATATCAATTAGAGGATAGGAATATTTTTGTTTCGACTGCAGATGGTGCAAGTAGATTTGTGGAGTTTTTAATTTTTTGTAATAAAGTTTATGACGTTGAAAAGTATGTACTAAACTTATTAGATAAACATAATTAATTCTACAAATGTTTTTTCAATTAAATGGACATTAATTCTAATAAATATTCTTTGACTCGAATAAATTTTTTATCTTTAGCATAGCATTTAACACAAAACTTTCTTCGGCATTTAAATAAATTAATCACCTGCAGTTTTACAAGTGCATTTTTTTACAAAACTATTTTTACGGGTAAACTTTCAAGATAGTTTTTCATAAATAAAAACTGAAATATTTGTTCAGCCTAGACTCGCGATAATGAAGAGCGATTAACACGGCTGAGAATCCGACGCGATTACAACCCTATTCACTTTGATGATGGGGCAGGCACCCGCAAAATTATATGTATACATGTCTCAAGTGTGACGAGCGGTTTGCTGTAATTCTGCGAGATTCTCAATTAAGTTTATGGGACATTCTATCTCTAATCTTAGTTCCGCGAGAAAACAATTCTGATTAACATTAAATTAATTGTTAATAAATACTTAATTTAAAACACAAATATATATTTAAATCCATTTAATTCCTGGGGTGAAAATAAATTTGCTTTTCAAAAGTTTATAAAACACAATTAAAACTTTTTGCACCTGCAGTTTTTATGCCCGAAACGATTTCCCGTTAATCGAATATTTATTTGATCCAAAGAAATGTTTGAACGCAATCAATTCTAGCGAAAAGCTACGAAAAACATTAGTGCATTTCCAAACGCGATAATAAACGACGATCCGTAAATAAAAGACTCGCATTCGTATAATAAGTAGATTTATGCAAGTTTAGTCAGACCGTCGATAAATCTTTATTTTTCCAAGATCACGAAGAGAAATCCTTACCAGGTCCCAAGGAAAGCGTAGAGGCGTGTAGATTAGCCTCGGACCTGGCGCGCGATAGCGCCGAGGGCAGATGAGTCGGCCCCTGGTGAGCGTGTCCGTGAAGGAGTCCGCTGCCGGTGGACTGACTCTGCGGTGGTCCCAGCCGCAGCTCCAAGCACGAGCTATCCATACTGCGGGTCTTGCGCAGCTGCGAGCTCATCGTCAATTCCGAGCCACCGTTCTCCTCGTCCTCCGGCCAGAATGACACTTGCTGCAACATGCAACGGGGCCGCCAGCTTGAGTGGATTGCGGACTCGGCGGGAGGCAATCAGCGCCGGGAGCTTTCCTCGAGCTACCCCGGGAAAGGCTCGATTGCGGCCGTTCCTGCATTTTTTATTGCGGCCGCGTTCGGGCTTTTCTACTCCGTCCAAGTGTCCGACTGGGCTATTTTATACTCCTTTCTTTGCTTTAAATTTGCGGTAAGTGATTCGCTTTTCTTCCGAGGAATTTCCCCGATTGAAACGGAAAACGGTAGAAACAGTTTTTTGGGAAAATAAAACATTGATTGAATATATTTTTAAAGAAAATTCGCGTATTTTTAATTCGTAATGCTTACTGTACAGTACATTTTAAACATTGATTTTATTTCAATTCTTTTGTCTACGTGTTTTTCTCAACTTAAGCAGAATATATATATTTTTTAGAAACGATGAAAAATGGCCTTTGGTGTAGCGGATTTAAGAGACTCTAGCGCCTCTCAAGAAGATTTATGTCACTTTAACTTTATTAGATTTAAGTCTTATCCCGAGAATTTTAAGTAAAGAAAGAAAAATTCTAATAAAAATTTTGATTTAAAAAGGTTGCAACTATAAGGTTATGAAATTTTATACTAAATTATTGCTTAGATATGAATACATTTTTATATGTGAATTATTGAATATAACAAAACCAAATCACTTACAATTTTTAAACAATTAAAAGTTTAACATTCTTTACAAAGGGCTTAATTAGTTAGGTGCGCTAATATCCTTAAACTTCTCTACATCGTATAATGATTAATATCAGAGGAAGTGGTTCATTAAATCAACATAGACCTAACGTATCTTCCTCTTTGAAATTTCCCCCTCAACGTTTCCCGCTTAATCCGGGCATTCGAACTCTTTCAATTTGAGCAATTTGCCTCTCTCTCTCTCCATAGATGAAAATTCCAAATGGACGAATTAACGGTTAGTCGATGGGATAACTTACCCTGAGCCTCGAGGCGAACATATCCTCGACCGACTGGGGCAGATATTCGCGAGTGGCGGCGATCTCGCGCCACTCGTCGACGGACGGATGGAGCGCGGCCAGAGCGACCTCGTGAAAGCTCGCGTAGTGCTTGGCCAGGGAACATTGCCGCTCGAGCACGAAGCCGTATCTCCTCCTCTCCTGCGTCATCGCCTGCGAACATCGGGCGAATATGGTTACGTGCACCGCGCTTGCTTACACTCCTTCCTGCTTGCCGAGAGCTCGGGAAGCGCCCCCGGCTCCAGCGAAATTATGGCCAGATTATCAAAACTGAATATATATATATATGTAGGCTGCGGATAACTTTTTGGTGATTAGCATTATTATCCGACAAATTTTTTATGTTCTTTACTTCTAATTACTAATTGAAAAAATTAAATTAGTAACTTTTTGCCACTTCTGTTATTTAATAAAAAGTATCTTTTTATTTACTAATAAAAATAATGAAGCTACAAGGACGTTTAATCTTTTGAAACACGCAATCAAAACAAAAACGAAGAAACTAGATGAAAGGGATTCTTTTAATAAATCACAAGTACGGATGCGTAAAGCACGCACTCGTCGACACTATTCATCCTCGCTTCTGCGCAAGTATGTCCAGGCGAGAGAAACGAGGTGTTTTTGGGTCGCGCCGAGAGAAAAAAAAACGGGGGAGAAAAAAAAGACAGAGCGACGAGGGGGAGGCGAGGATAGTGTCGCCGGCGCGCATAAAGGCATTACATACATTTTTCAGACTCTGCTCGCAGAAGGCATCAAGCTTGGACTTCTCCTCCTCGAGGATCTGCATGTTCTTGAGCTCTTTGTCCATGGGGAGGCCACTTTTGTTAGCGCCGCGCGACTTTTTCCTCTGCTTCTTCATCGTCGCCGCCGCCTTGCTGTACGTCTCGCTGCGCGTCTTGTGCTGCTGCAGGAACTTCTTTTGCTCGCTCTGCAAACATCAAATTCTTTTAGACTTTCGCCCTCGCGAGCGGACGCGCTTAGAAGTCATTTTCGCTTTATTACCTGAACGACTTTTGTGTCCTTCTCCAGATTCGTTTCCAGTGGCACCAGCAGATCTACGTAAAATGCTTTCAACTGCAAAAAGAAGGGAAAAATTAAGAATTAGTTATATTAAGTTTTACCAAGCAGTTTTTCATAAAAAAAGAACCATAAAGAAAGAGAAGAAACTCGTTATTTTCCCTTTACGGCCGAGATTTTTCAACTAAAGAAACTGTAAGCATTAGTTAAAGATACAAAGAGCAAGAGACGGGCAAAGACAATTTCTTTCTCTTAAACGCATTTGAGAAATGCAAGATCTAACAGGCATAAGAAAGCAGCAAGTGCTCTTCACACTTGAGCTGACCTGGATGTAAGTTAATTGCAAAGGCGCAGTGACTTAAAAGTTTGTACAATGTACAGCTAAACTATTTTGTTTTACATCAAGTATCTGCACGGATATTTCCATCTGTTCAATGTTGTCAAAATTCTTTTCTTGGTGGTAGGAATTAAAGATTTATTTAAATTAGTGATTTTGTTTAATTTTAATGTAATTTGTTCCTAGAAACGGCAGTTTTTAACCAACCTACACCCTGAAAATTCCGAAAGTGACGCACGACTTTTCAAGGAACGAAAACTATTGCAACAAACCTATATGCTTTCGAATGGAAAACAAAACGTGCTCCATCGGAACTAGTTTAACGAAACGTTACGAAAATACAATAACAAAACGAAATTGAAAAGTATTTTTTACTACGAAATAACAAAGTGAAGCGAACGACGAAATATTTCCACATGGCTATGCGCCGTTGAATTATAACTACGAGCCGTAGCATGCAAATCCAATAACCAATGCTCCCCCTTTCTGTTTCTCGCTTTCCGCCGGCGGATCAGCTATCTCGCAACGACACGCACCCGAAACAACGCTGCGATTTTTAAATCTCAGTTTCGGTTTAATAAACATTAATCAGAACTGTTCGTTGATGCGTTAGTACTGCTTTTAACGGTAGACCGTTTTTTTTAATGAAAGTATTGTCAAGTCAAAATGCTTTGTTGATCTTTGAAAAATTCCATTTTTTAGTACAATCAACGCCGTTTCTTCTTTGTTTAGAAAAGAATTTTAGTTATTTTTTAGAAGTAAGAAAAATAATTTACCATTTAAATTTTTTAATTATTTAAATATTTTACTATCAAATAGTATTTGCCAATAAATTGATAAACTCTACTCTCTTTATTACGTATAGCATTTGTGTAAAATCTTTTAGGTGTAAAGTACATTCCCTCGTGTTGAAAGGAATCTAGTAACGCAGATTTAACATAAATAGATAACAAAAAACCTTTATTAATTAGACCGCGAAAAATATACAAAAATACTCTTCAAAAATATACGACTCGAATCTATTTCCCCCAATTTCCTCCGAGCATAAGTCCGCTTAAAAAGAATTTCAAGAGCGAGGCGTGCGGCCACTTATTGCAATAAATTAGTGAAATTTCATGCAAATTAACGTTGAATTTTAATAAGCCACGCGGGGGGAAGCAGGGTCGGGATGCATATCCTTCACCCGACCTCTGACTAAGACAGCTTCGAGAATCCAAGGGAATGAGTTTCACCTTGTTTCGCAGTCAAAAAGCTGCGCGAGGGGAAAGAGAAAATGAGTCTACGCAGCGCCGCCGACGTCCCAGGATTTACATGACATCCTTTTTCGCGCAGCACGCGAGAACCGAAGCTAATTTTTTTTTTCTCTTTTTCGCTATTTCCTCTTCGTGACGCTCATTCGAATGTGAGATTATAAACTTCGACGGGATTGAAGTTTTAAAATTTTGCAGGCGCGGGTTTACAATGGCGTGAGAATATATAGTTCGAATCCTTATTTAAAAAGGCTTTTTTATACCTTCAATTTGAAAGTTTTTGAGCTTATGAGCATTCAATGAATCTTCAACTTCATTTATTGGATTTTTGTTCCTTTGCGGAATTAAGCATTATAAAAGGAATGAAAATTTAAGGTCCGAAGTAAATTTGAATAAATGTAAGAAGTATTTTATAAAAGCATGATAAAGTCAGAGGTTGAATTGCATAATACTACTTCGAATTCAATTTCAAAGAAAAAGTATTCAGACCACGAACGAACAACTGCAAGCCCGCAGCGACTAATGGCTAAAATTCAATTCGAGCTGAAAAAAAAGAACAGAAGAAAACATGAAAATGAAAAGTCGGAATCCGGCGCTGCACGAAAGCACGGTCGGAAAAAGAAGTTTGGTAAATTGAAAGTTTGAAAACTCCCGAAATGTATATTCGTATATGTATATATATATACAAACTAAGGTCCTTACTCCTTGCATTCAAGTAGTATCTCAGTGGTTTTTTACGTGCAAATTTGTCGTCGCTTCTGAAGCCAGTGGTGTTGCTTACTGAAAAAAACTTTTCTGCTTCTTTCCGGAGTCTGCTTATTTCTTTCGGATGCTAGTTTACTTTTAATTTTGTCTCATACATATATATAAGTTCGCTCTATCTACAACGTTTAACCCTGAGGTTTTTCTTATGTATATTTTATTTCAGATTTATACCCTTCGCTTTCTTACATAAAGAAAATCTTTGAAAAGAGATGAAAAATAATTTTGCAAAATTTTAGAATGTAAACTGTACACAAACGAGTGAGCCACTGTATGCTTAGTCTCAAATTTCTGAGAAAAGGAAAATTTTTCTCTTTATTTGAAAAATCCAGAGAGATTTTATTGCGATTCGTCAAAGACAATGATGCTAAAAAAGACGCGCGCATTCAACCAGATCACCAGAAAAACTAAGAACTGGCTACTTTCCAACCATCAGCTGAATAGTACCGGAAGTGAGTAGAAATATTTACTTCCATAACATTTTCAGACGTAAGGGATGAGAGTTTAAGGGGTGAAGAGTAACTCTTGTCGCATTCGAGGGAAAGGGAGCACAGAATAAGTTTGCAGGAGATTTTTTCTATTGAAGTGAAAGGGCGTAAGAAGCGGACTCAGTCATTAATTTACGACCATTCCCGCAATGGTTTTCCTTTTTTTTCCGAGCCGCAAATGCAGGGCGATCGATTTAAATGCCGCCCGAGGTTAAGTTCAAATTGATTCCTTTTTCACTGAAGTATAAAAGAAATACTGCGCCTTTAAATTGACCCTTAAATTCATACTTGTGAAAACTAATAAGAAGCAGTATATATATATATATATATACTAATAGCAGTTTGATACTAACAGTAGTTTGATACTAAGCAGCAATTCAAAAACATTTTGTAAAAAGTTTAGTTAATTTAAAAAATTTTAAGGCATTCCTATTTTTAAATTTCTTTTAAATAAACATTTATTTGTATAAAAAGGAAAAGAGTTAAATCTAATAAAATTAAGTTAAATTCTGACATTGTCTTATCTCGAAGAAAATTTCACTTATCCTTTAGAAAAATAACTCAATACTAATCTCTTATACCCCTTTTCTTTATAAATATTCTATTCTGATCTCTGACAATAATAGTGTCTGCAGAGCTATGATGTAAAGAAATCATGTAAGGGCTTCACAGCAGTTTTCCTTTGCGTTTTCTTTCGGAAATGGATAATCGTTTCTCGAAAACGATTACGCGAAACCAATAAAATGAAGATAGAGTATATTTCCTTAGTGGGAAAGTTCTGTAAAAGTTTTTGACTGTTTTCGAACTTTAAAACAATTTCAAATAAGTTGAGGTGTTCTTCGGTAGATAGAAAAAAAGGGCTTGTAAAATTTTAGAATAAAAAACTAAAACATTGAGAATGTAATGCGTAAAATGGACAGATTCTACAAATAGTTTAAACAGTAAACTATAACGATGAAAAGAATTTCTTGCTTTCGTAAAAGTTTTTTACTATGCAGAAAGTACAACGATAAATTACTTTTAAGGACAATATTATTGTTTCGATAAAAGGTTTCTTACATCCCATTTGTGAAATAGTACTGCGAGATTCAATTTTTCATTTGCCAGCAATAAAAGTGATTAAGTGAAAGAAAGCAGATCATCTGTAAAGAATACTGTAATTTATTTTATTGGCAATAAAAGAGCAGTAATGCGAAATTTATTGCGTCGATTTGAAAACATATTTTTAAAGTTTCGGAAGATTACGAATTTATTCTTTTTAACAGGACGATCCTCAAAGAATATTATCTACGCAAACTTGCCCGGCGTAAACAGATCTTCAAACGTAATAGACTTCGATTTGTACGCGATAAAAACGTACGAGCAGAAGATTGAACCGTTGCGCCTTTTTCCCTCCTTTTGTCCGCGGAATATTTATTATCCCATTTCGAGACGTAAGTATACGGTAAGAACTCGAGATCTTTACGAAACCGATTGCGTCGCACTGGCGACACTCGAAGTAAGGGAAAGACGTTACCGCGGTCGCAGTGTCTTCCGACAAAAGGCGAGTCTTCGAAGCAGAAGAGTCGAGGATACTCGTTTTCAGTCCTGGCAATCGATTGCGCCGTGAGACAAGGGCACTCAATATCTCGTATTTAGAGTGCAGTAAAAAAATTTTAGCTCAAATCGAGAGGAACAAAGTTTTATTAGTTTTTTTTTTAACAGAACAAGTAACTGTGGTTTTAAGTAAAAGATTGTTATGCGATTGTTGATTGTAGATTTCAATTAATTTCAGTAGAACCATAATTTGTACAATAGTTTACATTTCTACTTTTTTTATTATTTAGAAAAAAAACTTTGAGACCTTATCTCACATAGCACAGAACATTTTTAAAAAGGTTTCAAAAAGGTTATATGAAAGGTTTCAGACGTTTCTCGAAAAGGTTTCTGAAACATTTTTATGTCCGTGACAGCGAAAAAATTCCAAGCGATATTTGTTTTAAAGTTGACGTTGCATTTGACAAAGTATTTTGTGAAATGTGTTTGACAAATTCTTGTAATATTTCGTCATAAATTTTTGCGTTTACTTTTCATTTATTTCCACGAAATATACTGCGGTATTTGTTTTTACAGTCTACCCAAGTCCTCTTTTCTTGAGTGCAACAACGGGAACCTACAATTTATAGTGGAATTAGAACCACTTGAGCTTTGACGTTATTGGACAGTTGTAAATAAATCTTCTCATAAAGGTCTAACCCTCTACCAATTGAGCCATCGCCCGCTAATACTCTTTTTTTTTTCTTCGTATTGTGAGAAGGTTTAAAAGAAGTTTTTTGGGATATTTCTGATAGGTTTCAATAACCTGTTTTAAAGTTTAATTATTTTAGAATATTTTACTTAATCTTTCGTAAAAATATTTGGTGTGTCAAGTTACAGTCACTTTTATATTCTTCTCACTTGAGCTTTGTCTTACAGAGTAATTTTATGTACATTTCGATTTCTAAAATAGTTCCCAAAGTTTAAACCGACCTCATATGATCCCGAGCGTCTCGTCGTAGTCTCGCGTAGCGAAACTAAACTATATCCCCCGCAACGCATGCATGGGCGATTAAATTATGCGACTCGGAGCAAGTTAATTTTTAAGGCAACCCTTTTCTCACTCGCAAATTCGCCTAGCACTTTCGCACACGAAGCGAGACCGGCTGGTAAAACGTCACCCGAAAGATCAAAGGCTCGGGCGAAGCAGCCAACTTTTCCCCGATCCCCGTAAACGACGGTAGCCAACGCAGTCTTTTGCGACTTTCCAATTAATATCCTTTCCGCAGGGATCGCGGTGTCTGATCTTCTGGTCTTATTTGCCCTCGCGGCCAGGCTTGTTAAAACCGCGCCGACCGAAAACCGTGTGAAACACCGGGATTCAGTTAATTATACCTCAGCTTTGCCTTCTTACTTTGACTCGCGCTTTTTTTGTTCTTTCCGTACCTCGTTTTTCGTCTTCAAAGCAACAGGGGCTCTCGAGTTTGTTTTCACGCCTGACAACGCACACACAATGCAGTATTCTAAATATTCCCTTTAAAGCTGAAAAGACACGCACTACTCCATTGAGGAAAAATTATAAAAATTCTACTCACGATGTTGATTTCCTGCTCTTGAATCTCCTTGTAAACTTCGACGATCCTCATCAAGGCGGATCCTGGAACAGCAGAAAAACGGGAGCTCAAATTAATAATGAATGCTGACGCAGGCTCCGGGGTGCTATTTAACGCACTCGCACCGAGAGTAAAAAGCCGGTGAGATCGCGCTAAAACTAAACTTGGACGCCGATGGCGAAAAAAGAGGGCAGGAGGAAGATGGCGCCTGCCTACGCCGTACGACTAAATATCCCGAGAGGGAATTTACACGCGGGATGCCCGAGGTCACGACGACGACGACGACGGCGGCGCGGCAAGGAGTGGAGAAAGTTTCGCCTGTTCTGAATAATTCAGCGTCTAGTGCTACAACGATACCGTAATCCAAGTAGCTTCTCGGCTTAAAGGACCCGCGCCTTCTTCCCATAGGCTACAATTCGCACCCTCTACACTTTTCGGTCTCTGCTCCGCGAGGAACAGGTTTCTTTCTTTGGGTGTACGAGAATCGAGGAGGCAATATCGCAAGGGAAGAAAATAGAGTGAGGGAGTAGCGAACTTATTGCTTTTTCGAAATCGCAGCTTTTATCGGTGCTGGGTTTTTTATTTCTGAGTTGTTATTTTCCGCGTGAAAGAAATTCACGTAAAATCCGTGATGTGTAGTCGTCAGCAGTGACTATACAACATATGGATGTTGCTTCTATATTAGGTTTTGTTGTATAAAGAACGTAAGTGATATAGTAGATGACAATTTCAAATTATTTAGATAAAATATAAAGATTTTATTAAATAAAGATGAGAAAGCATACAACTAATCCAATTTAGTTAACAATATTGTGGATATGATTGTATGTGACAGAAGCTTTATAAATATTTTTTTATACAACTTTTACAAACTTGTTATTTAAGTTTGCGCGAAATCGGGCTTTGCGCATGGAGTTTCCAAAATTCTGTATTTAGGACTTAAATATTCCAATAATAAAATTTTTATTTAA
>UCOM01003233.1:0-19334 GCA_900474385.1 Ormyrus pomaceus | reverse complement strand
GGGGGGGGGGGGCAGCAATCGAGGGGGCAACAGGCATTTCGGGAGGGCCGAGAGGCGGCGGGTCCCGGAGAACGAAATTCGCCTGCGAGCTCGCTGCACGTTGTCCTTTGTTCTAACGACGCTCGATCACAATGGCACGAACAACGCGCCACGCTTTCACAAGATGTCCGAATCGCTTTCGGAGCCGAAGTCGAAGCGCGTGGGTAGGAAACGCCGGATTCGCTTGGATTCGCCGTTTTTTTTTTTTACTGGCTGCTCGGTCTGGTTTTTCGCGAAATTTTTCACGAAAACCCAGACTGGCGTCGAGCGTTTTTGGGAAAATTCGCGAATTCGGGACTCGCCATTTGTCAGTTATTGTTTTTGGGCGAAATTTAAGGCTGCCCTTCGCTGCAGAGAAAAACTTTACCAAGATAATGTTAATTTAGTAAAAATTACGTTGATTAATGTACTTTTTCGGAAAATGTAATTAAGCGTTTTGTCTTATCGTAATTTGTTGCAATAGCGTGCAAAAGTTGATCAGTTAGAAAAGATCCCAAGTTTAAACTTGGAGTAAAATTTACAATTTAATCGTATCTACATAATTTAGTTATTGCGTCAGAGTCGTGCTATATTTTTATTATTTACGTAATAAGTAGTTATTGATGCAGTTTACGAATTTATGAACGAAATAATAGTTGAAAAGAGCAGCGAACGAAATTGTTCGATAAGAAGTACACTGAAAAACATCCCCCAAGCAAAGCATCAGCACCCCTCGTATTAACCATTATTTATCCGCGAATTAAAATCAAAAGCCATAAATTTTTCATTACGAAGATTGATTATTTAATGAATAATGCATTAAATGTCAAAAGCTTTGGCGAACAGCACAATTTGTCAAAAAAATTTGTAGTCAAAGTTTTTTTTTCGAGTTTTTATCGCCAACATCCCTTAGAAAAATGAAGCCATGCGCCCCCCGAACGTTATTTGTTAATAATTAACAAAGAATAATTGAAAAATCTAAAATTTTTTATCAAGAAGTTACTTGAAGGTGCGATTAATAAAAATTAATATAATTCGTACGTATATTTTTAAACAAAATGCAAAATCAAGAGTTGTATAATTAAAACAGAAACTTAGAAAGCGACAGTTTCTACTACTTACTGCTTCTATTTTCGAAAATCGAGCCCCAAAACTACAATGTTGCGTCAAAGAATAATCGAAAATTGCAAAATCTACACAATCATTAAAAAAAAGTTCATGACGCCTATTACTTTCATTACACCGTCGTCCTATAAGTGCTCGCGAGATCCTTTCGAAAATCGAGTACGACTCATTAGATTAGCAATGAGAAAATGTTAGAGGACGTTTAACGGGAGCGTAAACATGATAAATTTTATTAAGCGATCATTGTTGGCGATAGCTTATTAAGATTCACGTGCATTTTTCACTCGGCGTTTGCAGGCTGATATATATTCAGCAGAGCAACTTTTTTATGCGCTTTTCAGCATTGGATGTGCAGTTTTTGTCGCTGATCGTTTACTATAGCATAAAAAATCAACGCAAAACATATCTGTACCAAACAGAGATTATGCGATTGTTCAGCGAGTCAACCGAGGCAGAAAATTGAGTATTACTAAAATACATTACTACGTTTAGAAAGTGGAAGCTTGATAAACTTCATAAAAGCGGCAAATATTATTCATACTTTGTAGCTTTACATAATTAATCGCGTAAACTTTAGCACCCAGCTTGAAAAAAAAAGCTTTAAAAAAAAGCATCCAACCAACTTCCAACAGTCGTTCGAAGCAAAATTAAAGGTTACTTTTTTCCTCCGATTATTAATAACGAATCCATTATTCCTAGAGAGCAATGAAAATTCGATCGAGCGTAATTAAATAAAATGCCTCTCCGCGCGCGCGCGCAAGCTGCAGTCCGGCAGTTGCTGCGAGCAAAAATTCAGCGCGCTCTACATGCTCTCCCGAGTAAAATCAGCGTTGATAAAACCTAATCTGATAATTCTCCGCTCGTGAAATCCTGCAGTCGCGCGCAGAAAAACACATTTCGCAGCGAATCGATGAAAACACGTGTGGGATCTTGCGTCTGAAATGAGCGCGAGAGTAAACAATTATATTGACTAGTTTTATGCGTGTAGTGAAACTCCATTTTTGGCAATGGAATTTATTGCGATTCCGAGTGGTAACGCGTCTAAAGTTCGCATTGCGCTAAGTAAGGTCTCTAATTTGAAAGTACCCTTGAAGTTTTCCGCGCGTTTCGCCCTTTGATATTACATGAAACCTGTTTCTATAAATATATGTAAATTGATGGTTTCCGAGTACGTATCCTTCCACGCCTTTATTTCCATAGCTTTTTACATTCTGTGCCTCGTCTCGTCGCAGGGAATCCGTTTCTTTAATCATGATTAATTATGATCGGCTCGTTGTGCAAATGATTATCGTGCTTCGTTATAGTTTAATTGACGGAATACAGTTGATTATTGTAGACTTGATAATCGTCCAGCAATTGTTTGACAATAAATGAATTATATTAAGTGCTATTTTTAAATAAATTTGCCATTCTTTCGTAAAAATTAGTTTGTGTCAGAATTCAAACAGATGTTTCATTATTAAACAATTGTGCAATATCAATACAAGTTGAAAACTACTTTAAACCGAGTCCTGCCGTGATAATTAAATTACTGTGCGCTAAAAGTGTACTAATAATGAAGCTTTTTTCTCTCTTCAAGGCTACAACTGCACACCGAATTAAAACCACAATAGAATTAGAACCAAATAGAATTTGTTAACTCAAACTCATCAATTTTAACTTTAAGCCACTCCATCTGGATCGAAACATTTTTAATTACTTTTTTATTTAAAGCGAGAAAACGTCTTGGTTACTTTCGTTTGAATTCGCGGACGTTTTTAGAACGAGGAACAGAAGTCACCCAGAACGTTTGTTAAAGGGTACCGTTGAGGGGACTACGTTTATCGGCGGATGAGTCACGCTGCTAAAGGAAAGGAAATGCGTTGTGACAGTTACATAAATGTTCCTTCTTCCTGTCCAGCATATTTTCATCATGATATTAACCGATTTAGAAGATTTCGCTACAAAAAAACCTGGATCTGCAATTGAATTTTTCGATGAATTTACTTTAGCAGAAATTTTTTATTTCTTTAAATTGTTTTGAACTACGAAATAAAAAGCTCATAATAAATATACATCAAAATGAAAGTATTAAGTGGATTTCATAAGAAGTAAAGTCAGAAGTATCTATACGTAATTTTATGTTCTAAACCAGCTATTCCAAATTGTCAATAAAAATATTTATGTATTACTCTAAATTGTTAAATTCTTATGCAATACTTTGGTAGTAAAACGGTTTTCAACAATTTTTAATAACGCTTCAGAAGTCTGAAAGTAATTAACCGAACATAGAAGTACAAATTTTATAAAATCTTTACATATATAGATAACAATAATACCTTCTTATTTAACAAATACAAATTTCCAATCGTAAAATTACCCATTTTAAAGCTTTCGAAAATATCTACTTGTCCTCTCAATACAAATACACGCTTAATAAAATGATTACTCTTCGAGGTTAAAGCAGTTGATAATTTAACAGATGAAAAATTTTAACAATTTGCATCAGAATAGTCGCTGTTCATATTGAAAATTTGACAAACCTTTTTCAAAAATTTTTTTTTTCATTACAGTTATTGCAAATTTTGTTCGTTATGAGTGTAATTGTATAATAATATAAATTTTACGTTATTTTAATTTCATTTTCAATCTCAAGACTGAGAATATGATTTATAATAATGAAATTTACATGGCATGACTCATAAGAATGCAAGATTGTGAATAATGATATATTTTATGCAGAACAGTAATAACCAACGCTGAATTATAATTTCAAATTTTCATAAGACATGTTAAACCACTATATATTTTTTATGGTTAAGAATGAAAATATTAAGAAAATATTTATCCAATATGGAATATCGGTTTTCAATTAACTCTAATGGTTATTTGCGTTATTATTTATTATAATTAATTCGATTTCGCAAATTATTATTTATAAAAATATTGCGACACCGAAAAATAAATTATTGCAAGGCCTTTTGAATGATTAAATCATTAGTCGTTTTAGGAATTGAAACTTGATTAGGATCTGTGGCTTAAAATATAAGTAAATTGATAAGTTACTAAGTGTACTTAATGGGTAGATAGTGACTTTGGTATCGTTGTAAAAATCCATGAAACAACGGACGCGTATACTTTTAACGCTGCCCATTAATGTGTCTAGCTCGAAAATGCGAACCATTGTTTTTTCTACAAATGTTTTTTCTATTGCTTGACTAAACAGTACTTCTTTTTATTCACCCCCCATAAGGATAACTAATCTACAAACTTAGATATTTAATATACACCAATTTTTGAAAATTATTTGAATAATTAAACTTCAACTGACTGCAGTCATCTTTTTAAAACGTATTTATAAAAAGCATTTTCGTAAAGGATACTATTATTTTGGCGTGAAAATTTTATGTGCCTTAGAGTATAAATATTAAGATAGAGAATCCATTGTTAGATGTTATTTTGTGTATGTATAAAAGAAAACCCCAACGGTAATCGTTTTACTTTATTTTCTATAAAAACAAATAATTGTTCCTTGATGTCATAAGCTTTAAAGAATCCTGGTCTAGTAGAAAAAGGAATTCATATTTGAAGTTATCGCTTGCAGAGAATAAGACCATCGTGAAGCCTATCAGAAAGAAATGTAGAATCTAATCAGTAGCAAACATTTCATCACACTCTGTCAACCGTCTAGCATCTATCAAATCGGTTTTTGCTTCGAAATAAAAACAAAATTCAAATGAAATTACGTACTGCCTAACAGAGGATACTCAAAAGCAACCCCTTTATACTCTTTGTTTTTAAAATAAAAAATTAATTGCTCAAGTTCTGTAATTAACAAAATTTACAAGTTCTGTGGTTACTTATTGGCATTTTATCAACTTCAAGTGCTTGTTTAACAATATATTTGATGGTACTCTTTCAATGCTTAATAAAGTACACACCCTCATAATAAATCGTGACTAATTTTTCAAAAAGTTTAATTCTAATTAAACAAGGCGAAAAAAAATTGTTTTTATCATGGATATAATTCTTTTTTGCAGAAGATAATTCAGATTATACCGACTCATAAATATATATTATTTTTTAAATAATTCGTTAAATAAGAATATTTTTAAAGTGTTTAACATGTAATTAAGTGAACATGTAAATATAAGTAATTGAACATCAACTGTAGTTTTTTTGTTAAATGACTCAAAATAATCTCTCGTTAGCAACTCATTTTAAAATAGCCATGCAGTAAAAGTATAGCCCGCCTTTCTGTTGACCCGTATTGAGTTAGTTACCCATTAGAGTTGTTAATTCTTTTTAGTTCAATGAAGCTTTCCCCTCAAAAATTTAGCTCAGCAACAGCACTCCTCTCTAAAGATGCTTTGAATGTTAAAACCGTCAGCGAAATAAATAACTAAATGTTTTAAAACAAAACTAAATCAAACATTTGCCTTAAACAATTAAATTTGATTTGTCTTAAATAATAATATTTGATTTAATAATGATTACTCTTTTATTGAAGGGTGCCATAATGCTTTATTAAAAATGCATTAGAGCTCGCATTTAACTTCTTGCCTTCCAGAACCATATCCACGTATTTTTACAGACTATGACGCGTGTCGTCTCCCTAGTTTAGCAATTAAGTATCACCAAAGATAATTTGTATTGTATCTCGCGGACTTTCTAACTTGCTGCCTATACGGCGAGCTGACGAATCATCCGGAATTTTTGTCAACAGCGAGAGTATAACGTCGTATTATTATGACTCATCCACTATTGTCTATTCCACAAACAACTTGTGATAAACAAGGTTTACCTGCTTATCTGTTTAGGACCAGGACGAGGAAACTGGATTTTTGAGCACGTCCTATTCATTCTAACGGATTTTTGGAAGGGTGTTTTGTTTCTTCTATGTTATTTGATAATTGCACTAATGTTTAAAACAGCCCTTAGATGGTTTTGTTGAAACCGAGAGGCTTCATGCAATGTAAGTCTAAAATCTAGTTTTTATTTGAAAAATAAATCAAGATAGTTTTCATTCGATGCTATAAACTTGAACTATTCCATATAATTAAAGAAAAATCTAAATAAAAGCGAAATATATCTGTTTTTATCAAATGTATACCAACGTCTTTCAAGAAAAAAGTTATTTTTAATTATCCTACCAAGATTGCTGATAAAATAATAATTGCTTACTTCTAAAGTGAATATATTTTTACCGTGTAACAATTTGACAATTTGAATATTTTATATGCATGATTTCAGCCATGTGACAGTTGTGAAACACGCTATACTTCATCCTACAACGTAATTGAAAAAAACTTTTCTTTCCTTTAAACTTATTATCCACCTCCTGAAAGCTCCCCCCCGTTCAATTACTGAACATTGATTTTAAGTTTCAAGGAAAATAGAGTATACTTTTCTTTAGAAATGCGATTATTATTTGTAAATTTCAAAGTACCTATTGGTATTTAATCATAAAATCTTTCTTTATGCATATCATCAGATTTTGCAGGCATATTGTACTTTCTTCGTGCGTTACTTTTTGGATATACTTATCAAAATCTTTAAAAAAAACCCTTTTATAAATTTATAGAGGTATATACAACATTTCGTTGAAGAATTAGTTTTTTTTTAATTTCGTAAAAATCAAAATATTATAGTTCTAATTCTAATGTTACTTATTTTTCATAACCAATTATATGCGACAGTTCAACTTACAAATATAAAATAAAATATTTTTATAAACCTTTCAAATTTTGTTATATTCTCGCATTGAGCAATGCGTGTTATTACAAATTTGTAATATCTTCTTTATAGCTTGTAGCTTTTAATGGCATTCAGTCCCGTTATCCAATATAAAGTGCGCCGACCATGAAATTCTTTTAAGGGAGAGTTCATGTACCTCTTCAATACAAAAGTAACGTGCAAAAAGTTGAACATTAATTTTGAGAGTAAAATGCGCCAATAATTTATTAGAGGGTCGTCTATATAAGTACTAAAATAGTTTATATTTATATATTACAACGCTTCAGTTATTTATAGGTCAAAATAAGACAAAGTCTATCCTAGGTAGGAATTAGCAGTATTAAAACCTTTTATCTTCTGGATTATAATTCTGCGGTAAAAGTAATTTGTATCAAATAACGGTACAAATCTTCATTAAGGATTACGAACAGCGGAGGACAGACAAATGGATCTAGCGAAGCCCGAAACTATTCTGAGAACGCCTATTTTTAAATAAGTACACGGTAGATGTGTTTGTGTCCTTGTTTTAAACTCTTTCCGTGGACAATTTTATGTTAAACCTATGCACTACGAAAAATTCTATTGTTACCGTTAAAGCATTTTGTTCTCTACATAAATAAATGAATAAAACAAAATAACGCATGTTATATAGTTCGAATTGAAATGGAAATAAAGAAGTTATTTTTCAATACTTTTTTTAGATTCACGAAACTAAAATATTTTTACTAAAGGATTAGTAAATTAAAATTAAACATTTAAATAGTTACTTTTTGTAATTACAAAATAGGTAAGTCAAATACATCAAATGTAGTCTACTTTTATTTTCAATAAATATAATTTTACATTTTTATTATTAAGAAGTATTTAATTTTTATAAGATTGTATAATATATTTACACTATTTACATACAGTACAGTTTTTATTACATGATAAAGTTGAAATTTTAACTAATAGAAATGATTTCAATATTTTTATTGGTAGAGTACCAAATTCATGACCAATTTTCCAAATAAGTAGCAATAGAAATGACTTTTTAAATAAATATTATCTTCTTTTATACATAGAAACTATTCCTTCAATTTTATTTGACTATTTTAAGAGACATAAAGCTTAATTGCAGCAAAATTTAAACTTTACTACTAAATTGTGATTAAAAATAATAATTACAGAGTCAAAGCATGCATTTTTAAAACTTATACTATAAAATTAATTAGAATTTTGATTAAATAATTCTTTTAATAACTAAATTTCACTTTATATAACCTATTTACATGTTCACTTCAGTTGAAAATGATTTTAAAAGTATTGAAGAGTAAATTATGTTTTTGAACTATAAATAAATGTGGATAAAAATTTCACCCTCTACGTCATTCACTTATGCTGATCTTATAATTTCCATAAAAATGACAATAACTTACAAATTATTTATACAATCAAATAAATTTTTTTATAATTAAAATTTAATAAAGATTTACCAATAATGTTTTTGATTTTTTGAGCTTTTGAAAAAGCTAGTTATCGAAGAAAACTGATATTATTCAGAACACAGAAATGTGCCGATAAGTACTTTATAAACGTAAATCGAAAAAGCCTTAAAATTGTATAATTATAACTTTTTTTACATTAGCGTTCCATAGATTTATAAAAACGCAAATTAATAAAGTGAAAAACTATTTCAAAGTCAAAAACCATGGCAATGAATCGGAAACAGAAATAAATGCTGTCAATCAAGAAGTCTTTGACGTATCGTTACTTCTCTCAGAAGAATAGTCTTGAATAGTGGCGCAAGGACGTATCTCTGTATTTTAATCAATAGCCAATGAAGTATTTGCTGATATCAAAAGTGTACTTATTTTAAGATTGATTACAGTATCAAAAGCTCCAGTTACAGTAAAGTCCCCTTTAGAGGGAAAACTGAAGATGATTTTTAAATTGCTGTAATATGTACATTTAAATCGACTTCTATTAGCAATTTATTAAATTGTTAGAAACATAAAGTTTAACGTAATATATTGCTTTATTGCATTGAACATAATGTGAATTTAAGATTTTATTACGAAATATTTTAACAGATTTCGACTTTCGTTAATAAAGTTAAATGACCTGATTTTAATCTCTGCAAGATGAAAACATTTCGTACTCTGACTTCAAATGTAAAATCATTTACTTAAAGCCGATGATACGAATTCATGAGCTGAATTCAGTGCTCAATAACACGTAACACATAAATTTACCATAAAATTCAACTATAATTTAAGCGCGAGTTGCTTAAAAGCTCTCTAAAATTCCAGCGCCGCGTGTCGCATTCACTTTTTGCCGGCTCGAATTCAGACTGGAGAAAGAAGTTTATCCAAATTTTTGTGAAGATTCATCTAGGTATAAATGAGAGATACGCGGTGACACACTTATAAATCCAGGGCAGGGACGCATTGACGTACATGCATGAAAGTAGATCTACTGTAGTTATACTTACAAAATATAACTTATAGAATCAGTATAAACTGATATGGTAGTATAATTCGGTTTAGGTTAATATATTAAAATGAATTGCAATCTGCGGGGAAAATCGTATTTTTGTTGCTTCTCAAGCAAAGCTTGGTATAACATGTTAGATCTATAAGTAATTTGAAATCCTTCCTACTTGAAAGAAAACTTTGAAAATATTTAAAAAATAAATTGCAGCAATAATCAATAATATAAAAAATAACATCGAAAAATATAAATAAAAACACTTTTAGACTTATTATTAGATGTTGTGCATTATTAGTTTTACATTAGATATTTTTTATTAGTTTATCTTTCTAAATAAGCAAAAATTGGACAGACTTCTAACCAAAATTAATTTTATTTAGACTTATATATAACGAACATATTTTAAAATTTTAACATTCTATTTGAAATACCAATTGAGACGTAACAGGGGTAATCGAGTAACTACTATTGGAAAAAAATTATATCATTGCATGTAATATTTAGTAATTTACCAATTTTCGAATAGATCTGTAAATATCTACCTTGAAAATAAGGATATTGTAATAATATTATAGTACCTGTATACCTTCAGCATAAATGAAAATATTTCTATTCTGCTTTTATTATTAATGTATAAAATCAATTACTAAAAGGGAGTTATTTAATTGAAACTTAAAAATAGTTTTGTAATGTGACACAAAATTTAATTTGAAACAATATTTGGTGATATTTTCTTTATACTTTATCACTTACCTTTCCGTTCTATTGAATTTTCATCTTTTATTATTTAATTTTTATTTAGCTTTCTCGTCTAGTTATCTCATTTAGCAAAAAGAAAAATAATTTTAGTTTTAATAATGCAATATTTACCTTCACTACTTGTTGAAATAATGGATCGCTGGCGATCGAGAAAGGGATGGTTTTCTTTCAAAGTTGACTGTAATTAGTCGGGCAGTTCAAATTAATATTCTACCTAAAAATAAGATAATATTTTTAAAATGAACATAATATACTTTGATGATATAGTAAAAAATACGATTAGAAAATTGAACAAGAATAGCAAGTGCTTATATAGCACATAAATTCTGATTCGTCATATTTTTTATCAAACAAGGGTTATTTTAGTGTATGCACACGAATTTTGAAGTTTTTATAGGTAACCCCTTTTTAAGTTCATTTTTACTAAAATAATTATACTAAAAAGCACTGCAACGTGTATTAATATATATTTTCTTTCAGTGACAATTATTTATAATAAATTTTCGTAAGATGCAAACATAGCGTACAGTAGTATCTATTTATTTTTAAAAGATTGAAGAATGTTAAATAACTAAACAATACAATTGTAATTAAACAATAAAATACAGTTTTCCTTTCGTAAATTCTCATTTATTTTAATTAATAAATGTTTAATGCAACACATTAATTTAAAAGCACTAACTATTTTAAATACTATTAAAGATTAGTATTAATGGAATAACTTATACAACAGGATCAGAATACCTCTAAAACAACTACTTTTGTTCAGATTTAATAAAAATTAGTTTCAAATTGCAATTGCAGTACTTTTACGAAAGTTTCAACTCGATAAGAGAAGTTTAAGTACTCGTAAATAAAAATTCACCCTTTCCCCAGCTTTCATTACGTAAGCATGTAGTAACAATCGATAGCAAAGTACAATTTTCTTCTTATAATAGCTCAGTACAGTAAAGTGTAATTCATCTGATAGTTTTTCATTTTTTTTCAAAAAGTATAACTTACAAGTAACTAAAAATTGAAACTAGAACCAATTATTCTATTTTAAAAGATAAGCAACTTAACGCAAATATTACATTAGAAAATTGTGTTACCGTTTACTGTCATTCACTACTTATTTCCAAAGCAAGTAATTTTGCAATAAAATGTTAAAATTACTACAAAATAACGAAAAACATTGAAAAGTAATACAAAACGTCGCAACGTATTTGCACTAAAAGCCAGTACACGATTTCAACTTTTTTTGCACTACTCAAACAACAAACTCAACAAAATTAACCGAAATTCAGGCAAATATTACGATGCTGAAAGCGAGTACTTGAAAATGCTGCGAGTAACTGCAAGAGAGTCGACGTGACCGTTCTAGCGTGGCGTTCTATAACATGGCGTACAGCTTTTCCACTCGTCCTCCTAGCAGCGATGAACGCTGAGAAAATTTCCTGCCCGCGAGCGTTTATAAGTAAAGTTATTCTAGAATATGAAAGCGAATCCGTGAATTTAGCTAAATATGCGAAATTCGCGCTTTGTTTCAACTATAGTTCGCTAAAATTTTGACGTTGAACGAGGTTTTTTGCAGTAATAATACAAAATCTTTCGGGCTTATTTGCATTTATTGAGTAAAGTCTACTCAATAGTACTATTATAGTAATATTCGAGCATAATACAACTCTGCAGAGCAAAAAGAATTGTTTAAAGGAAACACCGTTATTCAACAACTCAATACTCAATCAAGAAGTACTCAGCAGTTTTCGAGTATAAAAATAAGCCCAAGAAATGCCCCTAACGAATCTCAATCTCCGTCTTCTAAAAGAACCACGCACATCATTCGCAATTGAAACCTCCAGCTCGAAAAGCACGCTGCTTCCAGGGCCTCTTCCCTTTTCCGCCCCTCCGTACCTCCCCCGCGCTCGTCCCAAAGTCGTAAAGCGCATTTTCATTTGCAGGGGACCATCGGGCTTCAAAAATTGCAGGTACATCTTGAGAGGGAGGGCGCGGGGCATAAATTCTTCGATCATAAAATCCCCCGGAGGACCTCTGCGGAAAACCTCGCTCCTCGCTCTCTTTTCGCCTTTTCGCCGCGTTCGCTCTCGCTCCGACATTCTCAAGCACACACCGACACGTGCACATATATATACATATATACGTATATATATATATATATAATACCTATCTGGGCCACGAGGCGGAAGAGCGCCGCAACAAGCGCCCGAGAGAGGCATAGAGAGCTGGCCGCACAAGCAAGCAAGCAAGCAAGCCCGAGTAGAGGAGAAAAAGAGAGGAGGTAGACGTTGAGAAACGGCGCGCGCACTGGAAAAAAGGGGGGAGGGAGAGAGCGGACGCGCAGTTTCGAAATTCTCGGAAAGGACTTGGTAGGAACGAGCTGTTCTCTCTCTCTCTCTCTCGCTGTGCAGCAGCTGCCTGGTAGCGCCGTCTTACAGAGGGGGCGATTTTCGCCGCTTCGGAAAAATTGGCGGGTTTTTCCCGCCAAGGCAGAGGAAGGACGAAGGGAGAACGCGGCGAGGGCTTCCGAATGGGTACAAAGCGATATGCTCGCGGTGACGAAAGCAGAGAGAAGCGAGAGAGGCCTCTACACGCCGCTCAGAACGTCTCGAGCGCGAAGCTCGAAAGGAAAGAGCGTCGAGAGCGGTGGGGCGCGGGGGGGAGGGAGGCGAAATTCCTTGCGCAAGTGCGCAGTTAAGAGAGAGAGAGAGAGAGAGAGAGAGAGAGAGAGAGGGAGACGAAGAAAATGACGTTTCACGGAGTGTAGAGCGACGTTGCTGCCGCCGCCATTGGCTTAGCTTTCGACTCCGCTAAATACGCGATGCTACTTTGCGCACTTTGTGCAATCCGGGATGCTCGTAATGGCGCATTTGCGCGAATGCGCCGATGATCGTCGTCGTCAGGGTAATCGAAGGCCGGTCGGTCGGTCGGTCGCGCTGCTTGGCTTTTAGGGTGAACGCCGGAGTTGGGCGGCCGAAGAGGCGGATTTCCGTGGCGTATCGAAGCTGAGCTGTTATCTCGAACGAGTTATCTCTGTAAATACGTTTGCACACGAGAAATTCCTTCGCTTGGGACTTTGCTCGGCGCGCTACTCGCTTTTGATTTGTTTCGTCGTCGAGAGGACCGTTTTTTCAGAGTTTATTGAGGTCGTTTTCGGAGTTTCAGGGGGGATTTATGGTTGAGAGGTAAAATTAAGTAGAAAACGACATTTTTTGGCAGGAAAAGTGTACTATACTGTATAGCAAGAAGTTGAAAAGCGAAAAGAAACTGACCTATTTATAAAAATTCATTAATTTTAGGCAAGCGAATTGAACGCAACATCTAATTAGGGATTTAAAGTTGAATTAATCAATGTAATTTATAAAAAGTTTAAAAAAGACTTTTATCTAATTTACTCTGACTTAAAAATATGTATTTGTAGTTTTATGAATACGAAATATTTTTGTCATTAAGAATAATAAAATCTTTGATGGTTACAGTTTGTAATATTTGTAAATTCACTGTTATTACCCCTCATTAATGCAAAGTAGCACTAAGTATTACCTATTGAGACTAGTTTCAGCAATAAGGAACAATTTACATGCAAACGTTGAGCAAAGAAAAAAAAGCATCCAAAGAATTTTCGATCAATTGTTACAGATACTTAGAAAATTGCAACAATTTACATCGGCACGCTTAAAATTACATAAATATTGTGTAATTAATCCGCGGAATGAATTATTTAGAGGTAAAATGAGTTTTAATACATGTAGTTTTTGAAAGCTTGATAAGATAACTTACAAATATACAGAGTAACGCAGAGACATGAATTTAATCTACAATTAAGATATCAGAAGAACATTTGTTTTTATACAATAATTCAAGCAAAACATTATTTTTATTTAAATAAAAACTTTAAACGAAATTAGAGATTATTTGGAAACTTTAGAATCATTTGTTTTACAAACTTTAACAAGCTGAGCAGCGAACCACTTTACAAGTTAAAGTTTCTGTTTAATTTTTTATCTGTGTAATGCAACAGAACTTTTATCTGTATAATGCAAACAAAATTTAAAGCTTAAACAATAATTAATTAATGATAATTAATTTTAATTTAAAATGTATTCATCGCGCAATAAATTATACACCACAGTTGTACACCCCTTGAACATTTTGATTTAAAAATTTAACAAATACATGAATATTTCATAATGAATAAAAAATTTTAACACCAATTTGTGTATTTGCGCAAACAATTTCTACATATTTATAAATAACCCACATTTTATGAATATTAATTTTCATGGCTCGTAAAGCCCGAGAAATGCATCAGCAAAAATAATTTCAGCTATTCAGAGCTTCTGAAAACTGTTAAATTTTCATTTAATTGAACCTTTAAAGCGCTGCTTCGACGACTTAATTAGTAATATACTTTAAATAAACGCGTGAGTCAGCGAGAGCACCGCTGAATGGGTCCTTGAATGCAAAGCTGGGCGATTTTCCAACTAAAGTTAGCAGTTTCTGCCGTGCTTTTATTAAGGGTCTAAATGAAATAGGAACAACATCGGTCTGCGCCTCTGGCAAACGAAAACTCGAAACTGCCTTGACAATATACTTCGCGGATTAGCAAAATATACTCCGAGATCAAAATTATCGATTCGCTTGAATTATTCAAAGCATTATTTAAGAGAAAAATGTTGTTTTACAAGCTTCTTTTTACTACTATACTATAAAACGTTTGAGCTTCCTTGAGAACTAAGAAAGCCGTACGTCGTGGAAACGGGGATCGATAAAGCGAGCTAACACGTCGACGTGTCTCGCTATAGAGAGTAAGTAAGTAAGTACAGCGTGTCCGTAAGTTCAGGTGACTTCTTCGTTGATAATCTACTGTTCTTGGAACGTGTCAATTGGTAGGACTTAAATTGATTTATGTTTGCAAAGTGAATTTTAATTTAAACTGATTTACGTTACTACTTGTTCGTGTTGTACATTTTTTAGGGCAAGAAAATTACGTAGAAAGTATTTATTTAAAAATTATACAAGAATTTTATAAAGTAGCGGGATGGTAATGCGTTAGCTATCGACGTTTCCATGAAAACTTTTTGCTCTCTAGCTTAAACTTGATTTTGCAATTGATTTTTTTTTTATTACATTAGTACGTACAAACTAGATTATGTTTATTTCTATAGGTTTTACTAAAATTACTTTAAATTGTAATTGTAGTAAAGATAAAACAATGAATTTAATATTAATTCGAATTACAACCATTATAAATATTATTTCAATTTATTTTTCAGGGTGAATTTCATATTGATTATTACACGATTACTAAATTGTTACATTTAAGTACATAACTTTTCTAAATTTAGATACACAATATTGTATTTAATTTTATTCGCATTATCGTAAAATTGAGTGTACAATATTGAAGAAAAATAAACAAAACTTTTTGTACAAAAAGTTTCACTTCTTTTATGAATACAAATTCTTTACGCCTTCAAGCTCTATAATTGAGGTAGCTCTATATAGCTTCTACAGCTTTAAGGTCGATAGTTCAACAAATCTAATTTCATATTGTTTGTTGAGATCTGATAATTTGGGAAGTAAATATATGTAATGAAAAAACTACTTTAAAGTACGCGCCTTTTTTGAGTGAAATTGTTTATAGCTATTTAGAATGAATTCTTATAAATTTCTACTTGTTTTTTGTAAATAACTCGATGAATCTACATTAAATTGTTTAAGGCTGAAAATAAGTCATTATACGTTAAAAATAGGTGATGAACAAAAAATTGGTACATGTCCCCCTGACACAATGTAATATTGCAGCAATATTAATGTGATAATCGTTTCTGCAGAAGATTTATATACATAAACTTTTTTTATTGAATGAACTGTTCATTATACTTTAACTGTTCATTATATTTTAATCTTCGGATTTTAATAATTTTACATATTTGAACCATCGACTTCCAAGCTATAGAACAATATTAAATTTAATGTCAAATATTTTTCATTCAGTACGTCAATGATATAGACTTTAGTTTAGACAGAGTTTTAGTGTATTTAGTTGTTGAAAATGTATTTATTCTTGTAACTAATACATTCTGGCACGTAATTTTTTAATTTATATCGTTAAACCTTTCGCAGCTATTGCGTACACCTTTACATTGTCTCCTTACTCAGAGAGATTCTAAACTGATAACGTTGCTATAAGAAAATGTAAGAAAGATTACAAAAAACTGAATGATATTGTAGTTTTTAAGTAATTATTATTATTATTCAGTTACAAAAAAATTTTTTTTAATTTTTTTTAAATTTTTAAATCAAAATGTATTGAAGTAAATACGAAATTGTCAGAATAAAGAGATGTTCGTTACCGAAGTAGTTTTTTTTTCTTAAAAGAGAATTACAACAATTGCAATTAGGCTTACAACTGTTTACGACTGTATATTTCACTCAGCGATAAGATTAGCGTTATTACCAACCAAAGTTCGGAAAGAAACTCCAGCTTTTCAACTTCCATGAACTTATCGATCTTTCTACTTTGATTTCGCGTAATTATGATGAATGCATGTATTCCAATTGTTATAAAGCGAATAATATAATTAGTAAATGTACTTCGTAAAAAAGAATAATCCTCCCGAACGTAAATTTTGCAACCCGAAAAGCTGATTTTATACTATAAGAGTTATAAAGACAGCGTTTAATTTTTTGCTATGAGTTCTGAAATTAATAAATCCATTTTTTTATTATAAATACTTTAAGAAACAAATTTTTGTTCAATAATCCATGTCAGATTCATAGTTTTAAAGAACTTCTAAATAGTAGCAGTAAAGCTATTTCTATACTATGTCAGACTGGAAAACAGACGGGGCTGTTCGTACTACTGAACGATTCACAGTATTTTTCCGGTTTGAACGAAAGCCATTAAAAAATGTTTTAAAATTTCAACATACATACTTAATTTAGTATTAAATTCTGATTTTTTAGTGCGTGCACAGATGAAATGGTGTATGTACAGTAGAAGAAATCTGAAAAGCGCGAAAAACGTCACAAGTTCTTATGCTGATTTTTATCAGTCTCAACACTTTGTAAAGCATGAAAATGTTTGTCTGCAATCTAAATGTTATTAATTATCTTTGAGTAATACATAACTTTTAAAATATTATAAGTCTATAACACATCGGATGCTGCAGCCATTATAGGAACTTTATATATATGTATAGTTCATATATGTAACGAGGCACAAGTTTGAGAAATTTTAACGTTTTGCATCTCAAATCCCGGCCCGCTCTAAAGGTTAAAAGCCTTTCTTTTCTTATTTGCCTTTGTTTTAGAGAGTTTCCAATGAAACAAAGCTTTAAGCTCAAAAGATATAAATTTTGAATGAAAATTGCTGTATAGGAGCTTTAAAGTCACTTTCGTTAAAGGAATGTGTTATATATATATAGAGTGTAGTTAGAAATCGAATACTGAATACATATTAAAACTTATAACTCGTGAAATGTCCAAGAAACAATCAAACTTATTAGTTGTAAAAATTTTTGAAAAATAAAGTAATTTCTCGATTAAAAATTACGAATTTTTTTCATTTTTTAAATATAAAATAAATAAAGACACTTATAAATATCTACCAGTAGTTTAAAGTATTAATTTTCGTAACAAAGTATACTGAAAAATATCATCAAATAATTGACGGTTTATTTTATAAAATCATTACTTATAATTTATTAATACCATTAATTATTAAAAGTACCAAATTAACTGAAATTCTAATGATTTTTCCTTACTGTAGAGTATAACGTTGCTTAAGAAAATAAGGATAAGTAGTACCATAGTAATTCAGTACAATAACGGTGCTTCCGTTACACGTTGCAGGATTATCAGTTTGCGCGATGCAGGATCAAGTTCCTCACTTCTTCATCAAATTGTATCTGAATTGATCTCTTGTAATAATAAACAACGATACCTACTATTATTAATAGTGCGACTGAATAAAAACTATTATTCATGAAATTAAACTTATAGTTAGACATCTTGATTTCGTGGATGACTTATTTCAACTTGATGTAAAGCTCTATAAAACTTTTTGTAAAGATTGTACAAATCAAATTTTTTTAAATAAATAATGGCTTTAAGTTAATTGTGTGCAGAATGATTTAAAAATAAAAACTTATGCTAATTTTAAATTTGTGACATTTTTTCAAATGGTATTGTCGACCTCTTCATACTCTTCTTTTGTTCAAACATCATAATTTTTTATTTTATTTAGGTTAAAAAATTAATACAATTATTACTATAAGGTGACTATATATAAAACGGTGATATATTAGTACGCAGATATTAAAATTATTATACTTATATTATTCGCATTGTTATATATTTGGAAACCAAGAAGCGAGCTTAAAAGTGTGTATTTTCCTGTGTTTATTATCTTAATTTCATAACTTTTGTATTTAACTTCTTTCATATTTAACACTTGCTTAATCATTACTGATATTATTAGGCACTCTGTATAATTACTTTCTTCATAAAATGTGTTCTTAAAATTCTTAAAATAAAATTCATGTTAATATTTCTAATATGTTCCATTATTTGATCTTTGATAATATTGAACTTATTCTTTGTTGTTAATAATAATTTTGTTATTTATCCACACTAAGGACATTATATTCACATTTGAATTTTATAAATATTCAACTTATTCAACCATAAACTTTTTTGGATTATAAAGTTATGAGTAAAAAGTATATTTTGCAAATAGGCTTTCTTACCAACAGAAAACAAGAGAAAAATAAAATGAAGCAACCGTATAATTTTTAACAATTTTTAAAAATAATTGTAAGTTGATTTTGCAGAGAAATTAGTGACAAAAATTGAAACTTACGTAAAGAAAGATTGTTTGATTTTAAATTTGATAGATTTAATATAACTTTATTAAGAAATGTTCAAATCTACATTCATGTATCAACATTCATTCATACCTTCTTTCGAATACGAAAACCTTGACATAATTGCTCTCAGGGTGAAAATTCATCTCTTTTTAACATTTAGACTAATAGAGTTTCAGATCTTAGAACTTCTTTTATCATGGGTTTACTATGCATATAAAGTTCTCGCCGTAAGTTTCGCCCAAACATCTACACTGACAAAGAGAGTGTACGACATTTGGGTAATGGATTTTCCTGTAACTTTGGGATACGTTTTCTAATGTTAAAATATGAAGGAAGCCGCGTCTGTTCGGCCTAACGCTCGATTTTTCAAAA
>UCOM01003232.1:0-19355 GCA_900474385.1 Ormyrus pomaceus | reverse complement strand
CGGCTTCGCCTCGGCCGACAATTACGTGTGATCTGAGACATTTCTTATTTTACTGGCCTAGGTATGTAATATACTATTTTTGCCTAGCGAGGCCGAAAATACAACGTTCTTGGTCCGGCTCCGGGCGAGAAAGTAGTACTTTTGGCCCGCTAGGCAAAACAAATAAAGTTTGACTTACTTTCCAATGTCACAAGCTAATCCACACCAATCTCTCCTTACAATATCCAATCCTTTCAGTTCTTTAGTGTATTGTATTTGGCCATTAGGTAATTTTGCCATTGACACTGCTGCATACTTCTTTTTCTGCAGTAATAATAAATACCTAAATACACCATCAATGTCGAGTTCTACCTTTTTGTATGTCTTGTTAACTTCTTTCTTAATTTCTTTACCGATGTTAAATACTTGATCATATTCCAAAATGTTAGTATTGATCATGATTGAATCAGTATCTCCATAAATAACCTTATATATATATATATAACATTTGATATTAGATAATGTATATGTGTAGGTGTTAAAAAGAAGAAAACAAGTTTACCTCGTAGTTTTGTTTCTCCACTAGTGACTTTGTATTCTGAAGAATCTCACGACCCTTCGATGTAACGAGAGCAGCCAAACCTTTTGCGTAAAATCTGCAATGCGTAGCTCCAAGGCAACCATACATTGAATTGGCCGTAAGTTTAAGAGCCATTTGTCGAATGTTATACTGAATTTTCAGTTCAGGGCTAAGATTTGGCGTTTTTAATAGTTTCTTGACTTCAACACGACTCTGAACCAGTTTACGAATTTCAGTGGGTACAATGCCATCTTCTACTGATGATTCTGGTAAAGAGAGACTCTGAAAAAAATATTATTTTTCAAATTTTCACACGTGTATTTGCTACTCATCAAAGAAGCATATATATTGCAGGTCACCTCAACATCAGCATAAGCAGCTCCAGGAACGGTAGTAAAGCAAAGATTAAATTCCTGAATAATACTTGGATACAGGGAATTAAAATCCATGAGTAAAATCAATTTATCATAAAAGCCCTTCTTAGGATCAAGAACAAGACCACCTGTATAAGCAGGTTTTTTTTTCCCACTTTGTGTTATCTGCGTTGTATCGTTACCGTTTTTCTTTCTACTAACCGTTCGTTTATCAGGAGTAATGTAGTTTTTACTGTGGAAGGCATGCAAGAGTAGGAACTCATTTCTTTCGGCACGACCAGCAGATAAGGTTCGGGACAACGTGTTGCCAGCAATATTCGTAATTTGCATAGCAAGAGGAAGAATATTGAGTTCGAGAACAATACCCAGAATAAAGGAGGCTTCAACCATTGTCGACTGTATCAGATTTTCTAATTTGTCCGCAGAAACATAGAATTTAGGGCAGTCTTCAGGTTTTATTTCTTTACACTCAAACTCTTTTTTGCGAAGCACCTGTTGAATGAAGATAATTAAACTTTTTATACTACTAATTTAGTACTAATGAGTACACAAGCATTGCTTAAAAGCTCTTACAGCAACACAAAGAGAGGCAAGATCGTAGCTTTTGACTTTCAAATTTAATTCTTTTGCAGATGACATAATATCGCAGATTGGTCGACCGCAGAAAATTTGACCTAAATTGAGTTTTCCCTAAAAATAAATGTTTTAAATTTGATTTATTTTTTAAGTTAAATAAATTAACACATACCTTAAAGAAAGGTGGTGTTAAACGCTTCAGTTTTCCGACACAGCTCCAGTTCTTCACCTTGAGTTGAAATATTTTATTCATAAGGACATCAAATTGGAAACCGCAATCGTAACCGACAAGAATATCAGGATCGGAGCGTTGAAATATTTCAAGAAACTGTTCTAATAGTTCCAGTTCAGTTTCACAACGTATCACCTTTGTTTGTTTTATCTTCATTAATCGATCACGAGCTTTCAGAGGCCAACTAGTGTTTCGAGGGTGAGTAACCACTAAAATTAAATAAAACATTGAATAAAAAATTTCTAATTTTATCATGCTGCAAGAACAGTTTAAAAAATTAAACCTACGGCAAAAGTGTTCATCAAATGGTGGTTTTGGTGGAGCTTTATCCAACTGAAATTTATGATGAAGCAAAACACCTATATTCACAATTTCGTTCTTTTGTAGCTTCGAATCCAGAGACACCTGAACATTAATCGTTGCCATTACCATCGGAGGTAAAGTTACTGGCGGCGAGTCGGAAGTTACAACGATGTTTTCCATTTTCAAGCAATTTGCCTTAAAAAAAGAATTATTTTTATTTCATATTACATTATTCTATCCTTAAATATCAATAGAAAATGTACCTGTACTCTACACCAGCAAAAGGGATTTTCTACAGGTACCGGTATTTTAACATCCAACCAACAAGGTCCCTTGATTTTATTTTCAATCAGAAGCAGCTCGAGTGCATTGACAGAAGTTCCAAATACCGCCTCGATTGACGGGCTCGAAAAGTTTGCGTCAACAGGAGGATATGTGGCAGGATATTGGACCTCAAAGTAAGTTGATGTTATTGGTACGCCTTCACGCTCAAAAGCATAATGTTTCAAGACTTCTGATGAACGGAATTCATCAATGCTGTTTCGCCTAGCATAGGCATTGAATTCATTGTATACATCGTTTAATACTATTGGTTCCTTTTCTTCTGTATCAGTCTTTTTCTAAAATAAAGTAACACCTCTAGAGATGAAATAAGAAAATCGTTTATAAAAACAATAAAATTACTTACGAATTCTCTAGGCAACAAATAAATTTTTCTTGGTATATTTTTGACGGTAACACAGCAAGAAACATACTCGTTCAAACTTTCAACAAACACTTTACCGAAGAAAGAAACAACGCCGGGTTGTTTGTATGGATCTTCAAAAGCATCCCACCAAAAGAAACGAAAAACTTTTTCTCCAGCAGAATTCGTTACGATCGGCATTGGCAGCATCTTTTGTGTAATAGCAGCTTGTGAAGGCAATTCTTGAGAGGGAGTAACAAAATCTTGCTCCCAAGATTTGGCGAAGACATCGTCATTTTGCAAGTCAGCATCTTTTTCTTTCCACAATTGAGATTTATCAAGAATCTGCGCTTGAGTGTTAAAGCTTGTGGAAGATGACGTTTGTGTAATATTTGAATCCATTTCATTGTTACCAAAATCAATGTCAGAGATCTATATTAAATTTTTTAAATAAGAAAAAGTTGTATAATAAACTGAACATCAAAATCAACTATTTTTGTACTTACATCACCCACATATTGATTTAGATCTTCACTATTACTTTTATCCAGAGATTGAGATCCGGAAATGCCATTAGTCACTTTCTGAGCTTTTGTTTCAATTTCTGGAAACCCATCTGCTGAAAATTCATCGTCAAAATTTAAATTATCTGTATCTGTTGCTACTTCTTCTAATTTTAAATCCTTTTCTTGAAATTTTTCTGCAACTTTAACTTTTTCATTAATAACAAGCTTTTTATTCACAATAATTGGTTTCTCCAGTACTTCTGTCTTTTTAACTGATGGTTTGCTCACTGAACGATCAGGTTTATCATATAAAATTTCTTCATCTAAATCATCTAACAAAGTTTTTGATTTAGGAGCAGGTTCTTTCATCATGTTAGCTAAAAGCTCTTCATCTGACCTAATCATTGTACAATATATTTTTGAAAATTTTTTAATAGTATATTCTTGGAGGGTAATAGTTTTAATATTAACTTACAGGCCTGGTGGTTTAGCTGAACGTGATTTAAACTTATTTTCTCTAGTAGGAGTGTTCTTATGCTTTGACATATCCGACTCTTTCGCCAATTCCTGCATAAGAGAACCTAGGATATCATCATCTTCAACTTTATCTTCAACTTTTTTCTTATTGGCCATATTTGAAAACATGCTGGTGATGCTGCCGCTGACTTTCTTTTTCTCTGGCTCTCGTTTTCGCTTTCTAGGGCCGCTTTTATTATCTCGCTTTGCCTCCTGTATACTATCATCGTCGAGATCATCGTCAAAGATTTCTCGACCATCCTCAACATAACCCGAACCACCACCTGTACAAATAGATTTTTGAAATGTTTTTAATAATTGTATAAATGAGCTTCATTTATTATAATCATTTAAATATATGGTAAGTAATCATTGAAATTATTCAAATTCAAGATTCCAGAATATTATAAATAGAAAATGAAATTTTCGTGGTTTTGAAATTAAACAAAGATTATTTTCCTTTAATACTTTGGAATACAAATATAAAAGAAATGTTTTTGTATTTTTTTTAAGATGCAATTTAACATTAATTCAAGAAACTGAAATTTTGCATTTTATGAAAATGATAAAAGTTACCCAAATGCCTTTAAATAGGCTTTAAAAATAAATACTACAGTATATAGAATAATAAAATAAATTCAAATTTTTTTTAATAAACAATAAACAATATATATTAACCATCATCTACAATCCAATCATCACATTGTCGATCCAGTACTTTTTTACCATAGGAGTCTTCATCTACTTCATCGTAAACATTTTCTAATTGATTTACTTCATATTTATTTTTGGCTCCTTTAAGTTGCTTTAGTCTTTGAAGAGCAGACAGCCTTCCAGTCTTATCTGTCTTCTGCCTTTTATTTCTGTGTACAGCTAATAAATAATTAAATTTAATTAATGCGTAAATTGAAATACACATGTTATTAAAAAGACTAATATTTTATCAAAATATTAAAATTAACATAATGTAATAAAAATAATAAACAATCATAAAAACTATGTACATTATAAGAAAATTAATAAAATACATTCTCAGCAATAATGTTGAAATATCCTATATAGCAATGAATTACATCGTCTCACCAATATTGGTGTGACATTATCAATATTGCAACAATATTGCTGTGATAATCATTGTTACGGGGGAAAGCAAAACCAACCTAAATGTGGATGAATATTAATAAACAGTAAATCACGCATTTTAATGTTAAAAAAACTCACGTTCATCCATGGTGTCTGATACAAAACATTATTCGCCACAAAGAATCAAAAAAGTAAAGGCCACTCCACGAATCCACAGGATTATTATGTAGATCTTATCACGTATTTCTATAAACCAAATATCAATGATTAATAAAAAGCAAAAATATAATTATGTGTAAGTAAAATGTAATGAACTTACATTTATTCGCGGTTTCTAATGTCAAACATTATTCTTAATCTTAAAACACTTTAAAAAGAACAGTCTAAACCAAAAACATTCCCAGACTTCAGTGTATTTTTTATACTAGTCAAGTGACAAATTTAATAAAATACATTATAAAGAATTAATTAAAAAAGCAAAGGATCTCTGACAAACCACGCGACTCAACGACGTATGTTTTCATCTGTGCATGTATGCGTTTTGGCGGGAGCCTAATGTTCCCTCCACTTACCACGCATGCGCAAAACTCGATTCTCGTCGAGCTTCACTTTCCTTGAGAATTTTCGCAGAAAAAAAGCAAATATTTCCATGCACCATATATCTCCATTAAACATCATTAAGAAATAGAAACAAAGAAGAAAGCTGACAATAAAAGCGTTAGGTATTAGGCTTTCGCTATTCAAAACGAAAATTCAAAATTTGGAAGGAGACATCGATTCGAACGGCGCGTTCGACAAGTGTGCGGTGGACTTCGGGCGGTGCAAGCGCGCGCGGAGGTCGGAGAACGGAGAGTAACATCAAAAAGGTACGCAAGAACAACAAAAGCCCTAAAACGCCAATAAATCCATTTCCTCTTGTTGTCTCGCATCGTTGTTCCTGACAATAAATCTAATGGAGATTTGGGAAGAAGTGTAGGTTTGTTTGAAACCGGTTTTCGTATTTCTCTGGCTTAAAGGTTAAAAATCAATCGGACGGTCTTCGTGTTATTACGTAGCATTCCAGCCAATTGCAACAACCCCTCGCAAAATCTTTCGTTTCCTCGTCCCTCTTTGTTGTCTTTTCCTTTCATTCGATCTCGGTTGGGATGCAGCTGTTCCAGAACGTTTATCGATATTACTGTGCTCGTTCCTAGTTTCGTGAATTTATGTAAGAATTTTAGAGTGATAAGCTGTGAGAATTAATGCGGTTTCGAATATATTTCGTGTTAGATAATTAGAGTGGGCAGAATTTAAAATGTTCTATAATAATAGAGAACTTTAGTCAAACACAGTAGATATGTTTAGTAAACAGTTGAGAAATGCACAGACTTATTATTTATTACATTAGATTTTAGATGTTATCGTTGCTTTGTCAATCTTTATTTCTCTACAAACTTGCCACTTACAAGCATAATTCTTATTTGGCATGCATAATGACTAAATTTATGACAACTTTTGTAGTTTTAATAGAATGGCCAACGCTCATAGCCCTACACGTTTTAACGGAGAAGCAGACAACTTTTTTGATCCAAATTTTACTCTTGACATTAATAACAGAATGAGGGTACCTAAGAGCATCAGGGTGAGTGGAGATTTCACAGATGAAGATATAGGAACAAATGGATCAGCTTGGAGCATAATGAATGAAAAATTTGAGATGCATGTGCCAGATCGAATTCTTGTTGTTGGTAATGCAATCTATTTGTAATTTTATAACTAGCAGTTTTGTAATTGTACATTAATTGCACTTTTTCATGCTTAGGACAAGAACAACATGTAGGGACCAAAGCACCTCCTAGAGAAATCGCTGTAGAAAATGCTGTTTTGCCTTCAGAACCTCCAGTTGTAAGATGCATTGTAAGTTTATTATCACTCTTTTTAATAATGACTTTTTGAATCATTTTACAATATTTATAGGTATTGCAAATATACATTTGAAAAATCAAAGTTTAATAAGAAAAATCAAAAAAATCTTTTTTATATTTTTTAGACACCACCAAGAATTCTGACACTTGACACACATTTCTTTCCCACTGTAGATGAAGATCTGCACCAAAATAATGCTGATGTAGAAGAATCTATTAAACCTCGTGATATTTTTAATGAATCACAAGTTGTTGCCAGGAATGCTAGGTAAACATATTGTCTTTTATATCTTTACAAATGAAAAAATCTTGTATTATGAAAAAATGTTATTAATATTGGTGTTTTGTTAATGATTTCTTAACGTCATTATTAAGGAAACAACAAGGCTTCACATTTATAACGTAAGAAAATAACATCTACGATTTATGTTTAATTTAATGTTTTTTTTTGGTAATTTCGAAATATTTTTTTACGAATCATAACAATTTGCATAACTTCTAAAACTAAGCTATATTTTTAGATATTTGATACTACCAGTATTAAATTAAGTTATATTTAACTTTTAAATATAAATTTTTTCAAAATTTTTATTATACTCAAATTTTTTATTTTTCTTTCAAGAAAGAGTTAAGTAGTTTAAAACTATTCTGGCCTAAATATATTTTTATTGCTTTATTTTTGGTAGAAGATAATTTCTTTAATTATTGCAAGAAACCATTATGATTAGATGTTAATTTAGTTGAAAATTAACATTTAATAACACAAAAAACATATCATTCATTTCACAGTTATGATTTATTTTGAAAGCGCTTTATATGTATACTTTGATTTGTAGAAACATCTAATTTAAAAAAAAATATATATTTTAGAGAACAAACTCCAGCGTACGGTGTAATGGACACTTCTATCCCGCCAGGTGAAGAAATACAGCATCTAAGACGTCAAGTAGGTAAACTAAACCGAAGAATTATGTCTATTGAATCAGAAATGCAACAGCAGCAGCAAAGAATGAAACTCATGTACGTAATGGCTGCTATGTATATTTGTTTTAAGACAATCTTTTGGTTTGGCAAAAATTAGGAGAGAAAAAAACCCTTCTAGCTTCAGGAAAAATCTCTCATTACTAATGGTACATCAATGGATTGTACACATCTTACTCTAAACCAGAGTAGGCACCAAAGAATATATGCTGAGAAACGATGATTTAACAGCATATGTTAAAAAGAGAGATCAGGCACAATTTTTTTTCTCAAATTACCTTTACTTTTTTACATTTCTCAAATTTATGAGATAATTCCAAAGAACCTTGTAATCAAATGACATAACATTGACGGAATTCTCTTGTAGTGTTTTGAACGAAAGTAATTTTTAAAAAAATATTCTCGAATGTCTATATCCTATAAGAGAAACCAAGGTTTTATATAATCTTAGAAATGAGTATCTTACAACGATTCATTTTTCATTAACAATGATTTTTGTTCTTATTAGAATGAGTAATAGACATGTAGCCGTAAAAATATTGTTGTTAAGATAATCGAATAGTAAAAGTATTGAATTTTCAAGATATGAAATGTAAAAATGGCAAACTGAAAAAATGATAAAAAAAAAACACATTGGTAAATGAACTGGTCAAATTGTAGAAGTGACCTTAATTAATTTACCATTTCTTTCCTTCCTGCTCTTGTTATATTGAATTATTGTTGGTAATTGTATTTAAATAAGATTAAGGCATCAGTCCTTAATGTAACTTCTTATCAGAAACTTGTACAGAAAATGTATGTATAGCACCAGAAAAGTAACAGCAAAAATATCACTCCAGCAATCAATAGCAGCTGCATTAAAAATAAAAAAACATTGTACTCTTGAATAGGCAAGACTGTAAAACCTTTTTATTGGCGATCATATTATGCAATGATGTACATTTACTTATGATAACGCTAGCGATTTATTGAAACTAAAAGAATAAATTTAAGAATAATGATTTTTTCCCAAAAATGAATTTTTTTTAATCCATATCTTTCCTTTTGTTTTAGACATTCCACATAAAAATATTTTTATTTTAAGTAATAAATAAGTAAAAATGACTAATTATATAAGTAATTTGGTTAATTAATTATAATAATAGTAATTTGAGTTTTTATTAAATTATTCAAAGAATGTATTCTTGTAATTTATAAAATTAATGTCAAGACACATGCACGTTTTTGTTATTTTGGCAATGAAGTAAAATAATGTATTTTTCATTTTATTTTATTTATATGAAACGAACATTTACTTATGCTTGTTTGAAAATTTTGCGTATAATTTTATTACAACTTTAACGAATCATTTAATAATTTGAATTCGCGCGCGGTAACGGAATATGTAACATGGCGCATAGTTAAAAAGGTGAGTTCTGACTTCTGAGTGCTGTGATTTTACTCTATTTAATTCTAATGTTTACAAACATTAAATTCGTCTCCCTTAATTTTCAGAATTAATTTAAAAGTGCTACTAAAGCTAACTAAACTTTGGAATGAAGGATGGGGAAGATTCAATACATTATCAATGTGATTTGCCCAGTAATAACTGCAATAATGAGTCTAGTATTAGGATTTGTGACTATGTACATAGAAAATCATATATCATTGATGTTTGGATTCTTGTCAATACAGTTCTACCTCAACTGGTACCTAGTTTATAATATAAATAGAAAAGTGACCATACCATTTACAATGACCACTTGCCAAGACAGCCAAGGTGGAACAAGGTTTTGGTACTGTGGAAAGTGTAAACACTACACTCGCAGACCAGCACAGCACTGTATGTTGTGCAAAAAGTGTTACTATTATCGAGATCATCATTGCTTCTTCCTAGGAGGATGTGTTCTGAGACAAAACATCGGAAATTTTATCCTTGTCTGTATATATGCTTCCTTTACCTGTATTTATTCTGTATTCACATTAGGCTCATATTTGTATGATTATTTTGAAGAAAAAAGTATCCTAAATAGGGTCAGCATGCAAAGCTTTGCTTTGCACTTTTTCTTCCCCATAACAGTGGCCAAGTACTTTTTGGACGATGATGAAAGTGTAAACATATTTTTTGTTACTTTATTCAATGTGTCAATTTCTATTGCCTGCTTCTCCCTGTTTTATGGCTTGTGGAAATTGTATACCTGTTTATCGGGAAGGCAAAGGTATTATCCAGATGAAGGAAAAAAACAAGATATTTATGAGATTTTTGGAAGCTATGGACTTATGAATTTTATGTTCCCTTACAATGGATTCTTGCACAACAGAAGTATTGATGAAAAGTATGAAATAAAAAGTGTTTGATGGGAAAACGTTTGTAAAAATTAGTGTTTCCAAAGAAAGACATACATTAAATTGCTGCCTATTTTTATTGTACATAATAATAAACAATATATTTGTTAAAAAACTTGTACTGCTGTTAAACATTTTTGAAATGAATGTCAATCATCAAAAGTCTATTATATTGAAGTTTAAAATTTTTATATTTCACAATAAATTGTTGATAAAAATTGAATGCCTTTTACAAAAGTAATAATTTTGCATCAATTCACTTACATCATTTCATTATAGCCCTAAATTTCTAATATTTTCATTATTCAACCTTCACTGACGTCTCCCCTCAAATTACACAAATTATTCGTTATTTTTTTTAATTGTACAAATTTTTTATAAATAATCAAACCTGTCTTGTTTTTGCTGCAGCACATACATATTTACATAGCACTCACGCAATTACACACCGAAAAAACTCGCACAGTTCTGCAAAGTATTTTTCAACGAAATGAGATTGGACATTGCCCGTATTACAGTTCGGTGTGCTCGTAATGCTGAGATTTAAAATCACTAGGATGAATAAAGAGGCCTTCCATTACTTGCCAATTCACATGTCCATCAGTGGAATATTCGCCAACTACTTCGCTTTGACCAACAATCGGTTGACCGTATGTTCGTCCGGTCACCGACAAATATCTGTAAATGAATAATTGAATGAATGAAATGAATTTTGACTTACTTGGTAATTAAAATCTTTGTATAAGCATTAATTTTTAAATTTTATTTCATGATATTATCAATTCTATATTATTATTAATTAGTTTGTTATAAATAATAATAATAATTTTATATAATTTTTATCAAATAAAAAAGTGATCTGTGAAACCTAAAAGCTGAACCTTATACAAAAAAAATGTACATTTTTTATAAAATAAAATTTTACTTACGCTTCAGTATCAATATGCCTAAGGTTGACTGACTCATCTCTTTGCCAAGTTTCATCCTGACAAAGAACCATCCAGTGATCACCGGTGTCACCCTCTCCATTATTTCCATAGGCAGAAACTTCTTGCTTTCCACTAAGTGGAGAACTCACATGATGAGAATGAAGATTTTTTTTAGTAGCTACATGTTCCAATCTAATAATGTCTCCACATTTGATTGGAGTCCTGAGAATCCAAGTTAGTGTCAAAAAATATTACAAGTGAGTAAATGAAAACATTGAAAAAAAAAACATTACCCTCTAGTGCATGTTTTGCCAGTTGGGGCTTTAATAAGCCAGTAGGAATTTCCATCTTCTTTAGTTTCTACTGCAGTTACACACTGTTGTCCACTTCCAGTGCCATACTTAATATCGTGAGAGTGCAATCTTGTTTTATAGTCCGAGTTCATTAATTTAACAACTGAACCACATGTGACTTGGTTTGTACTCCTAGCTGAAAATGAACATTTTTTAATAATAGTTTATAAAAAGAACTGTTATTAGCTTGTCCTTTGCTTTTTTATTCAAAATCTTATTCAAAATCTGGTAAATTCTAAAAACTCTTTGAAGTCCAATTTTGTATGAGAAAGAAAGATATTTTAAAAAGGAAAGTGAATAAAAGTTCAATGTTTGTAATGATCAAAACCAATGAATCATTAATATCCTCAGCATTTGTAAACAAAAATAAGTACTGAACTATTACAACAATGTCAACCCTTTAGTTCCACATGGATCCTCAATATTTTTTTTTTAAAACAAACTTTATTTTAAATAAAATCATGAACCTCTCCAAAATCCAAAAACCGTGACTCAATATTTCCAGAAGTCACCCGCTTAAGGTTATATATCTCTCAACGCACAATAAATAAACAGAAACCCTTAAAAACCATTCACCTGCAACGCAGCAAAAGAGGAGCACAACAAAGATGGGCGCAATCTTGACGAGCCGCGGACTCCTGGTGTTCAGTAACATTTTTTATAAGGAATCAGAGTCGATTACCGATGAACGCCGCAGCAGACGAGCTGGACTGACGCGAATGGGAGATTTACTCAAATCGTTCTTGCGCACGTGTCAGCGCGTCAGTCGTGAGGATTTTAATACTCTGTCCTGCTTGCTCTTTTGGGCGTAAAAGAGTGTGTTTAAATGAGAGATTAAATTACTTATAGGTAAAGATTATTTTTTATATCGAGCAGGTATAAAAATAACAATAAATCAGTACCGTGAAATTTAAATGTTGTTTGAATATAGTGATTAACAAATCAAGTTGTCTCTATTTGAATATAAAGCTGAATTTTTAAACATCTGATAAACCTTTTTTTGTTCATTATTAATTTTAAAGGCAAGAGAATTAAGATTATCAATTTTGTAAAATTATTATAAAATATTAGCAATAGTTAGAAAGTACTTCTGAAAATGAAAATAAAATGAATTCTATAGGGAACTAATTTAAAAAATCAATTGTTTTTCAAAAGTGTATTTATTTAATGTTTATAAAGAAATGTCTTAAATTGATTTAATTACATGCTTTTTAGGTAATTACTAATATCTATATCTTTTTAATTTTTAAATTATACATAAAAAATTGTAAACCATAATCTTAAGATTCAATGATTTAAAAGAATTTTGGAATTTGAATTTCACCTATAAATTAAAAATTTATAGTAAATATCATTTAGAAACTTATTTCTTTGTAATTTAAATACAAAAATTTATTATTTGCTTCACTCATAGACTTCAATCATTTCTGAATCCTCAATAGTAAGTTCATCAAGCATTTCTTCCAAAGTAATTTGTGGTATTGATGGATCTAAGCAATCAGTATCAACAGGAATTTGTTTATTTTTGTTTCTGAAAATATTAACATTTGATCTCATTTCAGGATCTTCTTCAAGTTCTTCCAAAAATTCGTTATAGTCATTATTTTCAGAATTCTTGTCAACATCAACATCAAGATGCCGGAGTTTCCACATTCTGGCTCTACGACGTGCTGCCTTATCATGACCATAGAACTTCTTGATTAAAATTACATCTGGAATTGTGTCTTGATCTAATTTCTCATAATTTATATCATTTACATTGCTATCACCAAGTGCATACCCTAAAACTGAGTCACCTGGTTTTAATATTCCACCCAAATGAGTTCTGGTATGAATGGTATTTTGATCTAAGCCCAAATCTTCTGATTTAACTATCCAAACATCTGAAATTACATGCTTATGAGATATATAGCCTTGTCCAGGAAACTTCTTCTTATCCTTTTCCTTAATTGGTTCAATGTCCATAACAACATATTCTTTCAACTGTTTTGGATTACATATGCTGTTAAATGGATATCTCCAAAAAATATTAGAACTGACATCTGCTATTTGTCCAGAAGATACATCTATTAAATGAATTCCACTTGTAACTTTGAATACCAAGGCTATGGGATTAATACCACCTAATTGATGAGTCAACTTTTTTGGTAAACATACAACACTGTTTTTAGATACAGGTACAATTTCAATACTAAAAGTGTATTTGTAGTTGTATGTGTTGCTGTGAATATCATGAGAGATTAATTTTTTAGAATGCTGATATCTACAGGGTAAGACGGATGTAACAAAGTCAACCAATTTTCTCGCTGAAGATTCATTAGCATAAAAGAAATCTAAACCTTCGTGAATGGGTTTAATACCAACTGTTTGATCATGTGCTCTGTGCTTTAGAATCATTTGTTCTAAATAATAAAATGTCTTTTTGTTTATAGACTTCTGACGTATTTGTACAGAAGCATTCCAGTAATCCTTAGCTTCAGTACGATGGCAATCATCACACATTTGACCATTTACAACATACTCAACAATAAAGATTTGTTCCAATACAGCATCTTGTATTACCTCTCCGTGCACTGTCAATTTGATTTTTATTCTTTTGGAATGTGGTTCTGTCCACACAAAACCAGCATCAATAAGTTTCACTCTGTTAAGGCCTTTCAGCTTTTTTAAACACAGAGTTAAGAGTTCTCGAGACTCCAAAGCTGCTTTTATCCATTCTCCAGGTGGATTGAGATATCTTTCACAGTTTCTACAAAAATATATAGTGACTTGTTTGGGTATACCTTCTGTGATATCTATTTTTGTACGTAAACATCCTACACACATGTTAGTAGGATTTGGTTCGATGAGAGTTCCACACTCACAACACAAAATTTGTGTTTTACTAATTTGATTGACGCGATCTGATAATGGCGTACACTCCATTTTCTTTTTGAAATTAGAAATAAATTTTAATCACAAAACTTTCTTATCTAATTTTAAACGAAATCTGAGAGTATTAACAATATATCTGATAAACTTTAACGAATCTATTTATGCCTATATCTTACAATTCTTTTTTAAAGAATTACCGTTATTTTGAATTCACGATTACCCTTCAAAACTGTTACGTTTTTTTTTAAATAAAAAATTATATATTTTTTAAGTAAATGCAAGCACTGTTGGTACTGGCCCACGTGTCGCAAAAATAACCCATCCTGCGACAATTAGTGTGAACGTGAAGGTTATGTTTCTCTCGGGTAGATTCAATTGATTGTATACTATACTAATTCAGTTGTTCAGTTCAGTCAAAAAACATTGTGAGTGCACCCGCAACCCGTATAATATAACGTACGTGTATGATTATAATTATATTTTATTATTACAAAATTACAATACCACTGCATTACATATACATATGTTTACCACGCGTCGTAAATAGCATTTACAATTAATATCGATTGGTCTAAATAATTAGCTCTTTTTAAATTTAAAGCTTTACTAAAATTGATTGTATAGAAAAATAGTTAGTAGCTTGTAGAGAAAAAATGATACTTTTTTTACTATTTTATTTTTATTACAAATATGAAATATCTGTAAAAAATATATTTGTATAGTAATGTACAAATGTATTTTATAATTAATAAAATTAAAAGTGCAGTTTTCGAAATACAAATTTTTTTTCATTACATTTAATTTTTTAATACATAAAATTTATAAAATTCAAAGATTTTTCGTTAAAATCTATATTTTCCAGTGATGTGAAATTATGGTAATGCACAATATTCTACTGTGCTTATATTCTATGCTGCACAATGGGAGAGTTCTTAATGTGCAGCGGTATAATCGTTAATGATTCTTTTTCTACACAAAAAGTCAAGGCAAATTAAAAAAATAAAAGTATCTAAAATCGTTCAACTTAAAAAGCGCTTTTCAAAGTCTGAAAATAAAGAGAAAAACAAAAAGAACTAAAAAATACCTACCGAGACTGAATCACGATCCGGCAGATGGCACCGTGATCGTCGCAGTCAGCGCAGTTGATGCTTGGTGCCTAGCCATCGAGAGCCCCGCACAGCCGATTCTCATTAGCAGCAGCCAGAATATCGCGAAAGTGTTATAAATCCTAAGCAGCCATCAGCAGTATAATCAGCAGCAGGAACGATCTTCTGCATCGCCACTCGTCATCGCAATCCTTTCATTTGCAAGAAGTGTGTGTTTTACTGTGGCATCTGATAACGCAAGCTCGAGCTCAACATCTCACTTGTCTGTTTTCTCTGCCTCACAGAAGCCATCTGCGAAGCAGGACGTTACGGCCAGTGGCGTATATACAACCGCACACGAGCAACTTAACCTGCAAGTGCTTCGTCGCCTAGGCCAGAGTAGCTACCTAACTCAGGTGAGTAGCTGCAAAGGCGTAAACACTGCTGGCTCTGGATTTTATTTGAGCTCTTCAATGGAGTCGATGAATGAATGAGGGAATGGGTTGATAATAGACTGGCTTTCGATGGGAACATTTAAGGATGACAGATACCAAGTACCACCAACCACTTTTTCATTCATTTGTTTGTACTCTCTTTTTTCTCCTTTTACCGAGTTTACTTTTCAGAGGCTTAATTCTAGAGTATATACAAGCAAGGATCTGATACTGTTTAATCAGAGTTAGGCTTTTGCATTTTAGATTTACTTACAGAATCTTATCCATTTATTTACATACTTTGCTGATGCTTTTATTCGATATTTTGTGGTTGATTAACACATTTAGAAAAGTTACTATTTACAGTGTTATTTTCTTCTTGAAACTTTTATAATCTTATGTTTTATTATTTTTGTTTTATATTAAGTACACCTTAAATATAAAAATTTATAGGATACAAACAAGATTAAATTCTTGAAATACTTGAATTAGCAAACTGTTAAAATAAGAAATTATAGTGTCTCTTATGTTAACTAAATTTATCTGGCTGAAGTTTAATTAGATTTTCTAATTGTACAATCAGCTGTTGGAGGGATAAGAAAGTTCAAATGCTGAATAAGTTTTAGAAATATCCAAATGAATATTTTCGATATAAATTGTTAATTAATAAAACTATATTAAAAAAATGTTAAGCATTGTTTGTTTTGTTTCTCAGGTTAATGAGCTATTATTCTACTGTTATAAGATTATGTAAACAACAATATTTAATCAAAATATATTAAATAAACTTAACTTGTCAATTAAAAAGTGTATTTCAAAAACAAAAACAAAATTCAACTATAAAAAATATATATTGCTTCTCTCTTTCACAATCATTCCGTGCTTTTTCTCTGGGCTTTCAGATTCAAATTTACATTGCAAAAAAATGTAGGTTCACAGTGTGAAACTCAAAAGCAAAACAGTTATTTTTTCTAATAACCCATTCGGGTTTCCGTAATATTGCGAAGTTGATTTTGCAAAATTCCTTTGCTAGAAATTCACGAGAATTAGACGAGAAGAAAAAACTGAAAATTGAGAAAAGCAGGGAGATTCGCTTATTTATACTCCTCATTATCGATGTCTCGTAACAGATTTTAATCAGATTGCGACGTCACGAGCCTTGATAAATTTCACGGATGGCGTGACGTCATGAAACTTTCAGTTTTCCACCAATGTCGGATTTTAGTCATTTGACAGCTGGCTTCGATAAGAAAAGTAGCTGATTTAGTACGCTTCTTATGTACCTACATAAGAAGCTTTAAAAGACTTTCAGGTCTTTTGAAAATTTAGTGTGTTTTCGCTCCTGTAAAGCAACGTAAGTAACTTTTCCATCCATTGTGTATGTAAATTTACACGACGACTTGACGTCTCTGAAGACAGAGATTAACACGTTGCGGAGTTACGTTTTCGAGAATCTGTGAATCCTAGTAGAGGATAAACTAACTGGTGTAAATGCACGTTTAATTTGAAGTTTTTCACGACACAATTCGCGTCTGAAGCTTTGAACTTACCTGCAATAAATTGAAAATCAGAAAGCGTTAAAATAATTAGAAAGAGCGCCTCGTTATGCAAATGTTGCTAGTGTTCTTTTTTCTAGTTGAAGTCTGAATAAATTGTTTAAATTTATATGTAAATACAAACAAGCCCAATTAACTTTATGATCTCAATAAAATTTTGAAACTTTTTTTTCTATTAAATTAATTATTAATTATTATTATTATTTTATTAATTATTATTTTATTTATGAAATTAATGAATCATTTGCGTCAATTTAATATTAAGATAATAATTAAAAGCAAATTCATTTCAATTCTTTTCGAAAATATTCAAATTTTGGATTCTTTGCATTACTTTGTAATTTTATTCAGCTGTAATTTTCATGGCAATTGATTTGATAGAAAAATAATAGAAATAAATTTGATAAAGTAATAGAAATGGCCAAGAACACAAAATTTGTTCCAAACACCTTTTGGAAAATGATCTCCAAAATTATTATCTTTCCGGAATTATCTCAACAATAAACAGGCACAAAAATCACTACTGATTCTCTTCACTCCGCAACCAATCATTCTTATCAGCATTATCGACTTTATCTCAGACTTTGATTGACACGCAAGTCGCACATCTCACACGGCACTCATCCTATTAACAACATCAAAGCTTCCAAAGAAACCAATCCAGAAATGTACATAAAAGGACCGAGCCTCAAGCAAATCATACAGAAGAGACTCGCTCGGATGAGGCAGACATTTTTTAAAACCCGCGAGCGAGCTTTTATTTGCCGATTAGTGTGCCGAGCTGTGGGATTATCAGATTGGAGCTGGTTTTTTGAGGGGGATGTTGTTTATGTTTCAGATTAAAATTTAGTAGCTCAAGTTCCGAATGCTGAGAGAAAGATTTACGCTGTGCAATATGCGTGATGGCGATTAATTTTTCTTGAGTTTAGAGTCATTAGATAGAGTGAAGTGTTGCATTTTATTCGAAAATTAATCAGCATTGTTTTAATTATTACTTCTTATGAGAAATGTACAAAACTTTTCTCATTTTGAAATATCAATTAATGTACAAAAATCACCTCTTTTACTACTTTCATTCACTTATTTACGAACGTGGGACTTGACAAAAATTCTTACTCCGTACAATCCGGCAGCAAAACTCCAGTATTATTCATCAGATAAAGTAAATGTTTTCCGTACAGCTCCGAAAGCCGGACAAAAAATATCTCGTTAACTGATCGCTCAAGCCGCACAAAAGGCTGCGCGCATCCACTAAAAATCGCGCCAAAGGCAATTAATACAATTACATTAACAAAAATAGCTGGAGCGCATTGAGCGGCCGCCTTTTCTCTCCTCGCGTCTCCGTCTGTTGTGATGAGTTACGTAACCGTCTATACGCTGCTGATGATGTCCACGGCCATTTTTATGCTTTGACTGCCGCGCTTTTTGAATTTGGTTCGATTCTGAATGGTTTTTTCATAGGTTATATGGGAGGGATGAGAGGTATTAGGGTCTTTTAAACATTTCACAGTAACAAAGCATTGCAAAATTTACTAATTTTTGGGTAAACTGCATTATACCAAATAATAAAAATTACGGCAAAAGTTTTTTGTGAAATGAATACTAAAATGGATATTGCATGAAATCGAACTCTTAAAAAGTAAAATAACTTTGTGCAAAGAATTTCTTTAGCTCTGAACATTAAAATGTTTATTTCGAATTGTCAATCCATTTTTCAAAGATTTAATTTTAGTTATCTTATAAAGATAAAAACAGTGCCCTGTATACATTGATTATTATCAATAAATATGCATGGAAATATAAAAAGATGCTCTTATTCAAATGAAGAAAACCTTAGCATTCCTGTTATTAGTTTGATCGGAAGGTTTTATAAAATTCACTCTAGCACGCTCAACAATACAGACCTTATTTACCCATGTGAAAAAATATTGTAAAATATTTATAATAATTTTATAAGACCCTTTTTATAAATAATTGGACTTATAAAATTTTATAAAAATTTGTATTTTATAAACCCAAGTGCCCAGGTAAAAATAATTTATCTAATTTAAATTTTTCTCTAATTAAAATTTTTATATAA
>UCOM01003231.1:0-19354 GCA_900474385.1 Ormyrus pomaceus | reverse complement strand
TCTGAGGCTTTCTTTTTTACTGGCCATGGTGTGTATACTATTTTTCTGCTCGACGTCGCCGGAAAGCGGCAACTTCGATTCGCCGTGAGGCCAGAAAGTTGCCGCTTTCCGGCCGGAGGGCAGAAAAATTTGTTTTTATTTATTAACTACATGTATATACATTCTAAAACAGGCTACTTAAATGTTGAGTAAAAACATTTGTACAATCTTTTAAATGACTTAAAAAATACAATATTTAAGAAAATTAAGAATCGTATTTCTTTAAAAATAAAGAAATTGTTTTTAAAATACTAGCTATGTTACATTTAATGCGTGTCCATGAATTGAATTTCACTTAGTAGTAAAATTTGATTAGGCAGTGGTCTGGGTTGTGGGCTCAATATTGTAAACGTTTGACGTTCTATGTCAACATTAGTCCTGCGAAAACGAAAAAATATATAATTTATTTTTAATAAATTGAAGTAAAAAATTGTTGAAAATGTGAATCTTAATATAAATTTAGTTATTTAATGCAGATATTTAAGGTTTAAAAACAACGTATAATAATTAAAAAATTATTATAATATAAAAAATAGATTAAAATACTTACACGCAAACAAATCCTGCTACATTTGTTTGTACAACGTCATCCTCTGCAGAATCGGCAAATGATACGGAAAGTAAATGATGAAGTAAATTCGGTCCTGGTGTTACAGCAACCAACTTTGTCAGATTATCTTCTGCTTTCATTCCTAAAGGCATGCACGAGGATGGCAATATAGGCGCTCCTATTTTGAAGATTTTAGCTTCGCTCCATTTGACTTCAAAACTGTGGGGATAAAGAGGAGTTCGTAGGCCGTAAAAGTATTCTCTCACAGCTTGATCCCGATTTTCGTTTCGTTGAGCTTGTCCACGTTCTACAACACCTCCGCTCTTTGGTAAAAGGACCACTTTTACAAATTCCGGCATATCTCTGACCAATTCGTTGTAAAGTCTCTCTTGATCTAAAACTAATATAGTATCGACTTCGAAGGCTTCTGCAGCGTGCGTTAACATTTTGTAGCCTCCGTCTTTAATCCAACCACAAGTGTTAATAACGATTCCAGAGACCTTAGCTTTCCTATTCGTTTGCAATCTTTCTGCGCAGACCTCGGCCAGTCGCGTTACAAGTAGATTGTACAATACGGTATTCGAAGAAGGGGTCTTATGACCAAAATGAAAAGCCAGTGGGGCTTGTTGACTGAAACCGTCGGCAACGTTCGACGGTCTTTCGACGAGCAATGCACCGACAGTTCCTGGTATTCCAATGTGTCCTTGTTCGCTGTCCAGATCAACGTAAATAGGGCGTCTTCCCATTCTGACGGCATAATTTAGCAAAAGCTTGCACAACGTTGACTTTCCTACATCGCGAGGTCCTACGATCATTACGATAGGACCTCTGATATCTTTTTTCGATGCGTCTTCTCTCATTCTTTCCATAGCCGCATGACAGTTTATGTAAATGTTCATTGGAGTTTCTTTGGCTATGTAGCTGACCTCCGTCTTTCCAGACAATTCCAGGGCACAGCCTTGCCATGTAAAAACAGCAACTTTTGCACCGCGTATAAACTCATATTTTTTTCCTTTTACTAACTCCGTTCCGAAAATTTCAGCAAAACCGCTTTTTAACTGAAAGAAAACAATTTTCTTTTAATGCGTGACATCTTTTAATGATTTTTTCATTTTTTTTTTATTTTAAAAAACTTTTAAAGAGACTTTTCTTAAAGTTGTGTCCAATATTTAATTTCTTTATTTTACATTAGAAATAATATTATAAAAAAATATGTGCATTGCTTTATCTATAAAATGAGCAAATCTAGTACAGGTATATTAGAATAAAAAACATATTTTTAAAGAATAAGATAAGTAAAGTTTAAACATTTGAAAAGTATCTCATGAAAAAACGAAAAATTAATTTCTGATTAACACGATAGTTTTTAAAGTTCGGTATGAAATTGTTGCAAAAAATAACATTAATTTTATTTAAAAAAAAAAAAATTTTTATTTTTATATTACTTACTTCCAATGTTACTTTCTCGTTCTTGGATTCAACTTCAAAACGCAATTCACAGTCAGGTTCCAACTTGTATTCTTGCACCGCTGCTTTTTCTTCAGTCATTTTGCGTAATTTTCTGTACTTTCGGTAAAACCAATAAGAACCCAAAATATTTTATATATGAATTTTCAATGAATTACATGGTCAATATACAAAAATTACTAATAGAAAATTTCGTTATTTTACACAAGCTGTCTCCCATCATGCGTCCGACCAAACTGAATTCCAGACCGCAACTGAAACTGGCCTCAAGTTTGTATGTAGGAATTTCCGAAGTATTAGCGGTAATCCGCAATGGGACGAAACTGACACATTCAAGGATTTGCTGTTTAAAATAAAATTAAATTTTCATTAGAGGTAGGTAGTCATTTAAAATGTATAAAAGACTAATAAGTAATATAGATATCATATTACTTTACTTTCATCTTTAGTATACAAGAGATTCTAAATTGGCTATCAAAATTTTTCTAGACCAAAATTTGTCACAACAGGAAAAGAACAGATAAAATTATTGTGTTTTTTATTTCTTTTTATTAATTTTTAATGTGATTAAATTTGATTTATTTAATTACATTAAAAATATATTTAGAATATAAACATACACATTTTTTTAAAAGTTCCCGATTTTAAGATTAAAAAGTCTAGTTCCTTTTTTCTCTTTTTAAGATATTAGTAGTTTAAAGTTTCTAAAAGAAAATAAATAAATTTTAAAAATCAATCGTCTTACATTCTGATTCTTTTAAATATTATGTTCAGGATTTTTAATCCATTAAAGTAATTTAAAAAATTGTCAAAATCTATTATATTATTACACTCCTCCTTCTCAATAGTGTCGCGTTGCATCTTTTTTACTCCACCAAGCCATAAATGAAAATAAAAAGAGAAAATCGCGGTACTATTGAGAGGGAGTATAGTGTATTCGATTTATAATTGAAAAAAAAAAAAATTCCATTTCGATTTATAATAAAAAAAAAATTTCCAATTTGAAATAATCGGTTTACGCGAGTCATTTCGAAGCATCTTGAACTATTAAAATCAAATTTTTAACTTTCAAACCATGGAAGGAAATAAAAAAAATGAATAATGAATACAAACTACAGGGAGCGGGAAGCGCGCATGATTAACCTAATTTAAGAAAAATTAAGAATTTCTATCAAGTTTAAAATGTTCATCAGAATGTATAAATCGAATGTAATAAATAAAAGTCTAACCTATATATATTGTACGAAAGATTTTAAAATTGTTTAAAAAGTAGGTTAAGAAACTACATACTTTGAAAAAGTGTATCTAATATCAATTTTTATTCACAATAATGATAAAAGCTTTTTCATTTACAAATTATATAGGATTCTTACCTTATTTTTTATACTACTTCTTGTTTGTTTACTTCGGTACCCGGTGGACGCATCACTCGTTATGTTCTGCTGCAGTTTAGGGCTTTAGGGTACCTCTCTAAACTGTAGCGTAGCGGTAGCGGTAGCTGTCCGACTTATAGGCTAGGTGCACGGGCACTGGTGGCGCCACTTAGAGCGACCGCTTACACACGTACTATATATGTATTTATCGTATATATAAATATACTTTCACCTTAGCATTGCGGGGGCACTAAACTTTCAAATTTCGCCACTGCATGCATCCATCAGCCTATATAGTTTTAGCAGTTGAACGCGGAAATTTCAAAAGTATAAAATGTGAAAATTTGTCTTTAAAAAACAATGAACATATAACACGGCTTCTGTTTCTTGGACTGTCCTTCGATGTGCGCACCAAGCTCTGTTAGACCAGTTAAATCAACTCAAAAGCAAGTGATTTTTTGCAAAAATTAAAAGTAGCATCCGGAATTGGACAACGTTGGTAAGGTAAGTACTGTCAAAAATACAACTCTTTAATAGCGCGCATGCGCAGATTGCATCATTGGCAACGTAACCTTCCCGCTCTTCTTCACTGTACTTAGCATACATGCACATGCACACATAGATATAAATCCAGCGTACAAAGTACAATGTACATAGTGCAGTTGTGTTATGAACACGGTCATAAAAATTTTCCACATAACCTCTCATAATGTGCGAATCAGTATTGTAAAAAAGTTGGAATGTGAAAAGTAAATTTTAAATTAATATTTTTCGCTCCAAAGGTTATAAACTTTAAACTTTCAAAACTCATTATTTTTTATTTAGTAAAATATGGACAGAGTGAAAGATAGAAGTAGAGTTAGAGAAAGGGACAAAAAAAGTCATAGAGATAGAAGTAAAAGCAGAGAAAGAAGTAGAAGTCGCAACACAAAAAAAAGGAAAGAAAGAAGCAAAGAAAGGAGTAGAGATAGAAGCAGAGGTAAAACTAGAGAAAAAAATAAAGGTAGAGATGAACAGAAGAGCGATCGTAAAAATGTTGATAAAAGGTCAAAATATGAAAGCGATTTCAAACATAGAAACGAAAGTGACTCTAAGAATAAGAGTGACAAGAAGAAATCTAAACATAAACGTAAGGGGCGATCATCATCTAGTTCTTCATCTTCTTCAACATCATCATCATCATCATCATCAAATGACTCTGCCGAATCTGATAGGTCAATAGAACTCCAAAAAAAATTACTTAAGCAGAGGTTAAAACAGGCTGCAGAAAAGAAAAAGCAGAAAGAATTGATGAAATTGAAAGAGACGCCCGAAGAAAAGAGACTTAGGAGATTGAAAAAGAAAGAAGCAAAGGAGCGCAAAAGAAAAGAGCGAATGGGATGGGACAACGATTATTTACATTATACAAATACAGATAATCCATTTGGTGATGCTCATTTGTTGCAGCCTTTTGTTTGGGGTAAAAAATTAGAGAAAGAAGGGTTGTTACAAGTTAGTAGAGAACAATTAGAATTAAGAAATAGATATAAACAAGAAGAAAATAGAAGAGAATTAGAGAAAGTGAAGAAACGCAGACAAGAACGGGAATTGCAAAGACAACAGCGCGAAGAAGAAGCAGCTTTACAGCAAAGAGGTAAAGAAGCTGCACAATTAGAACAATGGCATAGACAAGAAGATCAATTTCATCTTGAACAAGCAAGATTAAGATCCCGAATTAGGATTCAAGATGGGAGAGCTAAACCCATTGATCTTCTTGCTAAATATATTGGTGCAGAGGATGAAGTTGATGCTGTAGAAATGCATGAACCTTATACATATTTAAGAGGACTACAAATAAAAGATCTTGAGGATCTCATTGTTGATATAAAAGTGTACAAAGAACTTGAAAGAGGAAAAAATCTTGATTACTGGAATGATATAACAATTATAGTTGAAGATGAATTGCAAAAACTTAGAAAATTGCAGCAAACAGACTATCAAGTTGGTAAGTTTAAGTAAATTTTAAATAAACTACATACAGTTAGAATTAGAGCTTTTAAAATAAAAATTTGTATAATTTCAGCTCTTGGAAGAAGAGAAGGAATACATGAATCAGTAGCATGTGAAGTAACTACTATTTTTAAAGGAAAAACAGCAGCCCAATTAGAAGAACTACAACAAAATATAGAAGAAAAAATTAGTGGAAAGTCGGAAGGTGTTGACATTGGATATTGGGAAAGTTTACTTTCTCAATTGAAAGCACACATGGCTAGAGCTCGCCTTAGGGATCGTCATCAAGAAAATTTAAAGAAGAAATTAAACATTCTCATAGCTGAACAAGGAGTAGCAAAAACAGAGAATGAAGCAGTGGAATCACAAAACGTTGAAGAGTCTACGAAGATGCAAATGAATGAGGGAACTTCTAATTTGGCTACTGCAAAGAGTGATGAAAGCCAGTCTGAGTAAGTATATATTTGTAAAAATCCAAGAATAACAAGAAAACATTTTCAATATCTAAAAGAAAATTGTTAACATTAAAATTTAAAGAATATTATTATTTCTTTATATTTATTATTTATAGTTATCCACGTTTGTAATTTTCTTTTAATTGAGTTTTTGCACAAGTTAAAAATTTTTAAATCATGAAAATTATTAAATATCTTTATTGCAATATGCTCTTATTACTAATAGATATATTAAAAATTTATTATTATATTAATTATATATTTTATTGCAGAGATGAACAATTTGCTGAGTCTGAAGGCTATTCTCCAAAATACATTCCTCAATCAGAACTTGAACCAGGAACAATTGTAACATTGGAAGATGAAGATGCTCAACGGTTAGAATTTGCAAGAAATCAAGTTATTAATACAGGCCGCAAGGTACAGAATGTTTTATCTGCAGAAGAGCAAGCTATGCGCCGAGAAGTTAGTAAAAATATGGGCACGGATGAAGCTCAGTTTAGCGTCGAGTCGTCTTTAGAAGCCCAAGTCTATCTATGGTCTGATAAATATCGACCACGTAAACCACGTTACTTTAATAGGGTTCATACTGGTTTCGAATGGAATAAATACAATCAAACTCATTATGACATGGATAATCCACCTCCGAAAATTGTTCAAGGATATAAGTTTAACATTTTTTATCCAGATTTGATTGACAAAAGCGTAACGCCAGAGTACTACTTGGTAAGATATTTTTATATTAAATAGTTTTATTAAAAATTTACATTCATTTTTTTATTTAAAAATTATAGAAATTTAAAAATTCATTTAATAACAGTGCTACAATAGTAATTATTAAATTATTATCAAATGAGTTCTAGAATTACAAAATTTTAGTTAAAATTAATTTTCTTATTTTTCAATAATAATATAAAAAATTGAAACATTATTTACAATTATCCCATATCAATATTTTTTTTTAAAATAACCTTTTTATTTTCAGACTTCTTGTGCTGATAATAAAGACTTTGCAATATTGCGATTTAAAGCTGGACCTCCATACGAAGATATTGCTTTCAAAATAGTAAATAGAGAGTGGGAATATTCATACAAACGAGGATTTCGTTGTCAATTCCACAATAATATTTTTCAATTGTGGTTCCACTTCAAAAGATATCGTTATCGCCGATAAACTTTATTATTTAACAAATTTGATATTTATCTTATATTTATAAATTTCAAAAAATCATGTTACAATGTTCATACTGTAAATATTTGAATTTTGTATAATACAATGTAGTATTTAAATTTCTATTTTAATAAAAATGCTAATAAATTTTAAAAAATAGGTTTCTTTTATTTTAATAACAATATTATTTTAATTTTTCAGTGTAAGTTTGACTAATACATCAATTTAGTAGAGTTAAAGTTAGGAAAACTTTTTATAAATGCTAAAAAGTTCGAAGTATTAAAAGACTTTCTTGATATTATTTTTTAATTTCTGATTGACTTTTAAGATATAAATCTAAATAAACAAGTCACTAGACTTGATTATTAATTTAATTGACCAGTACAAATAAAATCTAAAGAAAAAAACAAATCTGTATTTAATATATATTTTTTTACTTTAGTAAAGGAAAGGAAAAAGTCAAGTTAACGAAGTTATTTTTTAACTCAAAATAATGCAAAAAACACTTTTTTATTATTTACATATTTTGTACTTTCTTCTTTATTATAAAATAAGATATTCTGCTTATTATTTAAATATTTTATACTCTAAAAAAAATGTTTTTCCTATAATAATCAAGTTCTTGTATACTTTCTTTGATATCATCAAGTGCTCTATGATTCAATTCCTTTTTAGGAGCAGTACTATAAATGTCAGGTTTCCATCTCCTAAACATTTAACAATTTAATAGATTAATACAAGTATTTTTGGAAAATACAAGTTAATAAATTAAATGTATGTATATGAATTAAAATTTACTTGACAACTTCTTTGATTGAAGATACATCAATTATTCTATAGTGCATATATTCATTAGCTGTAGGCATATATTTTCGAAGAAATAATCGATCCATATATACAGAATTACCAGCCATTGGGCACTTTCCTTTTGGAATATATTTCATCATAAAATATAAAAGACTTTTATCTACAGAATCTTCATCGTCTGTACTATTTTTTGAGGCTTCTACAAGTCCTGACTATTAAAAACCATCCAGAAAAAAATATTAACAGTGCTAATAGAAAATATGATTTCAAACTGTAATAAGTTTTACCTTTGTATGATTTTCTATACACCATTCATTCATTTTATTTAATTTACTATCTGGCTGATGCACAATCATATGAAATTCATCACTAACAATATTTAAATTTTCGTCCGTAATCAAACAACCAACTTCAAGAATACGATCTTCCTCTACATTCAAACCTGTCATCTATGAAAAATAATTATTTAATTGATAATAGAAAAATTTTCAGTTTATTAATTTATTGAAGTCACAAACCTCCATATCTATCCATGCAATTCTATTTTTATTTTGATTGTTCGACATTTCTTCAGCCTCTACACTATTAGCAACTGTAAATTCAAATGTAAAAAAAATATGTTTTATTTTCAACGCAAAAATATATTCATTCTTTTCAAAGTCTGTCAGCATTTCATTTAATATTAAAAGTAACAAAGGTACCATTCATGCAGAAGTAACGAGGTATAGCAGGTTGTGCAAATTTTTTTAAACATTTACTAACACCTCTCAAAAGCAACATGTTTGTAAACAAGATACCTCAAGATAAAACTAAAATTTTATTTTACTCCTATGCATTAAACCTCAAACTTACTAAGCTTATTAATCGTTTTTACAGCTGTTAAATGTATGCATGTAAACGTGAGTTCCTTATTCTACAAAAATAAACGATTAGTAATTGAGTATTTAGCATGTTTAATAAAAGTTTTATTCGAAGTTTAATTACCTAAATTATTTAGATTGAAAACAATAAAATCTATTTACAAAATCTTGTATATTCATACAGTATCGAGGTTTTATTTTTCTAATTTTTCTCTACACGTGATAAATCTAACCTCTTAAATCTTACTAGAGTAAGTATTCTCTCGTAAGTAGTACCTGTACTGTTCCATTCTACCCGATCCACAAAAAGTCCCCATACTTAGATTAAAGTACGGGCGCGAGGGGTAGGGGTGGCAATTTCTCTGTATAAACAATGGTACCTACACCAATAGACGATAGGTTGACTGTAGACAGACAGAAGATATTAAAGCACTTAAGAAGTAGTGGGGGGCAGACAAATTATAAATAAATAACAATCAATCAATGATAATGGTATTAAACTTATTAAAAGGAAACACATATGTAAAGATGTGAGTTTATTATTTCTTTTTATTCATTTTAATTGAAGAATGCTTGCAATCAAAATATATCGATCAATAAGATATAATTAATTAACAATAGAAAATAATAATTATGAGGAGTTATTTTTATTCTGCTTTTCGGCTTTAAAATGCAGAGAATAATTATCAATTAATTTTATTATCGGCGTTCTCGGTGATCTCCATCAGAAACTAATTGTATGTTGACAAAAATGTTGCATCATTGTACAATTTCAATCGCTAGCTGGATAATACCGGTTCTAGAAATAGACTAAGCAAGTAAGCACATCATCCAGATCATCCTACACCTTAAAAAAGTAACTGGTTTTTATAATTGGGTAATACTGTTAAATAAAACAAAAACAAAGAATGAGAAGACAAAAGAAAGCAACCGGAATTGGGCTGAATGAAAGTAGGAAAAATGTGAGGCAGGAAAATGATGTGCGCAATATTATTTATGAATGGTCAGTAAAGAGAAGACAAGAGATGCAATGGATCTCGGTTGAGCCGTTGAGCGTGCGTTCGACGAACCCAAGTAGCGCCAGGCGGTAGGCTAGCGATGGCCCGATGGCCGGTGGCGGGCATAAAGATGTCGCGAGCGGCGCATTTCTCACTGTGCGCGCGCGGTAACAAAAAGAACTAGAATACACTGTGCAAAATATACAGCGCGCGATCTTCGCCGTAAGTCATTAGATTCGTTATCGCGACCGAGCAGGTAGCTGTGCGTGCTTGTATTTGTGCGGCTACAAGGTACAATTTAAATGTACGTGCTGCAAAAGCTTTAGAAGCCCATAACGCGCTAGAAAGCTTGCTGCTCTGGAAATTCTGACATTTTATCAATTGCCCATGTGGCGGACGCTGGAGGCAACTTGGGGAGTGCGAGTAGCCAGAACGAGCAGCGGCGGCAGCAGCAGCAACGGCAGCAGGGAGTACCTACGGCGAAGCTGCCGTCGCGCAATAGGGATTCCCGCCAACGTCGTCGCATGAATATTATGTTTATTCGAGATCGAGTCGCCTGCAGGTATCCTTGTCGAAGTTGCACCCGTTTTAACACGCGACTCCCATCCAGCCGCCTCTCCTCCTACGCTTTTACTAAAAACGTCAAAAAAAGCCGTACATTGCCAGCCTCTCCGTGCGCTCGAATCTATCACACAAACGTCGCCGGCTTCAACCATCCGAGACGCGAAAATGCGCCTAGAAGCCAGCTCGCTCCAAAGCGATTGACACACAGCCGAGCAGATAATGCGGCCTGTGACCAAGCGTAGAGTCCAATTTTCCACTGCAACGAGTCGCTGCAGCTATGTATTTCGAAGATCCCCTGCAAGAGCGTCCAGTAACAAGCATGTGAGTTTGTTGGATATGAGATTCGCTTACTGACCCTTTTTTTGTTACTGCATTTGAACTGCTGTTATTGGCTCTTCTATTTTTTTTCATTTTCTTTTTTCTTTGTAGAGTTTCTTCTGAGCAATGCAAATTATTATATATCATTTATCTTTGCTGTCATGAGCTTAATTGATGAGCTTATAGCCTCTCGCTTATCTCTTGCTTCGCTCTTTGTGCAGGAAAAAGTCTGTAGAAAATCTACTGATATCCAGTCACGAAGTGATCAGTAGCATTAATTCCTCATCTTTGGGAGGCCAAGGCTCGTCTAGCAATCTGCCTAATGGATCTTATACCGAGTTCACCCAAGATGCATCATCTGGAGGAGAAAATGAACGAGGAAGCCCGATCCCAAGTCCTCCTAATCTCTCTCCTAAACCAAGTCCACGATTTTCTAGCAAAAAGGATCATAAAGATAAGTCACATAAGGAAGATAAAGGGCACAAGGATCACAAAGATCACAAAGATCATAAAGATCACAAGGATCATAAAGATCACAAGGATCATAAAGATCACAAGGATCATAAAGATCATAAGGATCATAAAGAGCATAAAGATCACTCTATGAAGAGTAATTTAGATATTCCAGGTCATTCAGAAAAAGACACGTTAAGTACGTGTAAAAATGACCAGCAATCTCAGGTAGTACCCATATGTTTAATGTAATTTTGTATTTTCAATCTTCAAATGCCAAAAAATTTTTACTTGTTATCTACAAAAGAAATTTATGTTAAACTCAACTAATCAATGAGTTTTATTTCTTAAATTATTCTTTCTTTTATTTACAGTTTATCTAAAAGTATTTTTTAATAATGTATAATTGATGTTTACTTTCCTGATTTCAAACAATATAAAATACTTTTTTAAATGATAAATTACTTTTTTTTAACCAAGGCAAAGAAAATTTTAATTTATATATTTTAATATATTATCTTAAAAAAATATTGTGTTCTTTTTTGCTTAATCATAACTACAACTGAGTTTTCGAGTTTTTGAGATAAAATAATTTTCAATGATTTACTCAAATTAACTTTCAAAATAATTTATATGACTCAATGGATAAATAACTATTTCTAGAAAAATAAACAATTCTTGTGTGTGTTTTGCTTCTATTTTAAGACAAACTTTTAGAAATAATATTTTGATTCATAACACACAGGCATACAAAAAAGTGGTATATGCAATAGATTAAACTACTATATCCATATTCAGTTTGATCTGCTGAACACTATATATTATATTATTAATCAAAATATACTATAATATTTTGATTAATAACGCAAATGTACAAAGAAAAGTGGTATTATGTGCAATATACTATACTATATATATCCATATGTAATTTAATCTGCTAAACACGAACCTTAACTATGGTCTATTACATCAGAATTTTTAATTCTTGATCTTTAAGAATTTTAAAATATCCTTATTTTCAAGATCAAAATAGTACATTTCGATACTAGTGCGAAAGAGATGATTCTCGTCCGAGGATTATCATTCGCACGAGATTCAAACAATATTTTTTAATACGACGAGTGGAAAGGCTAATTTTGCATAGGTTGCATGTGTGAAAATAGCATTTTACGCACCGAGTATTGAAAAACACGTTACTGATTTTGTTCATGATATTATATAGTAATATCTGCTGTGACCTTCTGAATTTTAGCTATGTATTTATTTTTTTTCTGAGATAATTTAATATTGAGTTAAAAAAAAATTTAATTCATTCAGATATTTACGTATTTTTTCGACTCGTATTTTAAACTTTAAACTAGCATATCTCAAAGAATAAAATTCGTATTGATAAAATTCAAAAGGCAATTTAAAGGCCACGGCAGGTACTATAACGTAATGGTGTACAACGCAATAGTCTAAATCACTAAAAAATGTTTTTCGACCTTAAAAATAAGGATATCTTAAAATTTTTAAAGATCAAAATAACTCTGAATCCTAATGTGATGGGCCAAAACTATGAATATATTCGTGTTTAGTAGATCAAAATATGTATGGATATAGTAGTTTAGTCTATCACATAGACCATTTTTTATTTTTTGTTTGCCGGGTAATAATTATTATCATATTTAAGTATTTGTCAAGACAAAATTTAATAAAAATAAAATTATTAATTAGAAACGTGTATGAAATAAATAAATAAATAGTTTTTACCTGTTTAAGGACGTTCAAACGCTACAGTCATACTCAACTTAGAGTAGTTATCTATAAATACTTTTTTACCGGCTCCCTGCGAAAAAAAGTTGAGAAACTCATGAAACGAAATAAGTACAATTTTCTATGTATAATTATTTTTTATGCATAAAAAACTTAAAAAATATTAGATGACGTTGCCAAGTCTCACCTGACTTTCAGTCAGATTCAAAATCCGTGAAAGCCTGGTCTTTGTTTAACTATTTCTCAAAAATTAGTAGCTATATATTACATAGAATCATAAAGTAATTTTTACAACATTTCGAAGATAACTTTTTTTGCTATCTGTAAAAATTTTCTACCTAGGGAAGCTTAGCATAGTACCTCCGTGTTAAAAGTTCAAAGTTTTACATCGAATTTCTAAAATTTTAATATCGAAAAATGGGTTGAAATTATTATCACGTATAAAGCATACTTAAATTGACATAATACAGATTTTAAGAAAATTCGAAGAAATGAACTTCCTTAAATAATCAAAATTTTTTAATTTTTCTAAAATCTTATGAATATTATATTACGTACTTAGGGAGGTAAACAATTGGCAGGATCACAGACCGTGTAAATTGACACCCGAGCCGAAGGCGAGGGCGTCAAACACGAACTATAGGCTTACCATTTTATCTCCCGAGGTGCATATACTATTTTTTTGCCTAACGAGGATGCAAATGCAACACTCCCGAACAGGCACAGGGAGGGAAAGTGGTACTTTTGGCCTGCTAGACAAAACAATATTTGTATATTACAATTTGAAACTATTTGCATAAGGTTTTAATATTATTACTGAGCATACATAACACAAAACTTTGTATTAACTTTGTTTCTAGTATTGAAAATCTGAAAAATATAAATGTGCAACAGTTTTAATAGAGCGTTAAATTTGTTCTTTAGACAAACTTAATAGACAAAATTTAAAAAATATTCTTTTCTTTATTATAATACTACATGTAAATTAAACATACAGGTGCATCATAATCTCAAAGTGGGAATCAAGTAACTTTATTATTCATTAAGCATAGATGCTAGTTTTCTTACAAGGAAGGCTCACATATTTGGCTCATTAGATTTTATATCTTTCGACTATGTTTTCTCATATAAAAATGCGAAGAAAGTCACATCCATTAAGTTTAATATTTACGCGCTTTGATGGATCAAACATCAGTTTGTGTTACACTTTAGCTAAAAAGGCTTATAATTTTTGAAAACTCGAGCAATATGCTAAATGGACGTGGCTTTTTTTATATTTTTATATTAGAAAAGGTACTCTAAAATTAAGACAAAATTCGTGATTCAAACATATGAGGTTCTCCTTGATAGTAGTAAAAATTTTAAAATAAAAATAGTATTTTATTATATTGCTACCATTTATTTTTAATTTTATATAATTATATTAAAAGTGTATTTGACAGATTACTAATGATAGTTATTTTAAATAAATTAACAATTCATAATTATTTTTAATTTTTAATTTTGTTTGCATAAAATAATTACACTTGTAAACTTTATGATTCAGTAGAATCATTTAGATTTAATATTTGGGTAAAATAAATGAGTGAAAGATTAGAAGCTTCTTTTAAGATAAGATAATAAAGACTTATCAGTAAGATAATAATTTTAAATTATCTTTGACACTGTTGCATTCATGTTGCAGGAAATCACAAGTCGTTCTTCAAATTCTGCAGAAACAGGTAAACATTCTACTACAGATGGAAGAAAAGAAGCAAGAAGTGATAGAACTAAGAAAAAATCGTGGTATTCTAATATTTTATATCCAACATACAAATCACGATCCGATGATTTTAAGAGAATCTTTAAAGATGTACCAGATGAAGAAAGACTTGTTGTTGGTTTGTATTATTTTTTTAAAAGCATGTTTCTTTGTTTAACCAATTGAAAGATAATCTGTATTATTTATTTCATAGATTATTCCTGTGCTTTACAACGAGAAATTTTGGTTCATGGAAGACTATATGTTTCTCAAAACTATGTATGTTTCTATGCAAATATTTTTATGTGGGAAACTCTTGTTTCCCTGCGTTGGAAAGATGTTACGTCAATTACCAAAGAAAAAACAGCTCTTGTTATTCCAAATGCTATATTAATTTCTACTGCCAGTGACAAATTTTTTCTGACATCTTTTGGTTCAAGGGATAAAACTTTTATGATGTTGTTTAAAGTTTGGCAAAATGCTCTCATGGGTCAGGTAAATTCACTTGTTCATATATTTATTAAATGAATACTTATTACTTTTTTATTTTGTTATTTTTTTTATTATACTAAAATCAAAATTAAAATAAGTTATAATTAAATCATCTAAGTATATATTTAATACTTATTGTTTCTTTGGCTTTTTTATTTATGTCAATATTCCGATTAAATCTAAATTTTATAAAAAGATTGGAAAAAGTGAATGGAAGCAAAAGTGCAAGAGTAAAAAGTGTAATGTAGAGGTATTATAGTCCATTGTATTGTATTCTTATATGAATAACTTATTTTGAAAAACTAAAGTCTATTTAAATAATGTCATAATTATTTTCAAGTCAATGAGTATGACTGAAATGTGGCAGCTTGTTCACGACTGTTATGGCGAAGAATTGGGGCTAACATCTGATGATGATGATTACGTTTCACGTCCATTGCCAGTTGCAGTTGAAGAAAAATTATCTACCCGCTTATCTTTAGATTCATTTTCAGAGGTATGTAATATACATTAAATTTTTAATTCTCAAAAATATTTACGTTCTTTATGTATTAATTATCGATTAAAAAATCATAGGCAGATATTAAAATTGAAAATCCTGCATCCTCTGATGCATTAGCAGAATCTCCTTTAACACCATCATGTCCAATGCATTCAGCAGCTAGTACCAGACCAGAAGCCTCAGCTGACCCTACTGATTTAAGTTACAGTAGTGAGAGTGAAGCAGAAAAGCAACCATGTAATAACTATTAAATTTCTAGAAAATTATTTACTTTAACTGATAACTGAAGAATTAAAGCAAACCATTATTAAATAATTATTAAGTATTTCAAGAATTTCAAGTAAATTTAAAAATAAAATTTTTCTTATATATGTATTTTTTTATTTTAGTTTTCTTAAAAACATAAAATTACAATCAAAATTAATATTACTGTATTATTAACCACATTTCATTTCTTTATGCAGGTAGGATAGGGCTACTAAATCCGCCAGTATGTACAGCGACGCATGAAGGGCGCGCTTTGGTAAATGCCACTCTGCCAATGCACATAGATCAGTTATTTACACTTCTTTTTACAAATTCCAAGTTCTTCCTGGATTTTCATACTGCTCGAAAAACAACAGGTAATTCTAAATAATTTGTAAAGAAAATTACAAAAGTGCACAATAATTGCTGTACTAACGTACTATAACAATAGAAAACGCTTATACATCTTTTACGTAATATTTTATTCTTAATTTTTTTTATTCTTTCATTTCTTTTGACTGTTAATGTTAATACTTAAGCAGCTAATCATTGTTCAGTATTTTTAAATGTTGTGTGATTGTCTTGATAAATTATCTTTTAACATTTTACAGTAAATAACTAAAATACTATACATTTTAAATGCACATTCGATTTATTTATGATCATGTATTATCAAAGGTATTCTACTTCTTTTAAAAATGTAATACTAAATTTCATGGATTTTTATTTTATTTAAGATTTAATCCAACCGGCTTGGACTGAAGATACCGCAACGGGGCAAAAAATGAGAACAGTATCTTTGACTATTTCGCTTACTCAACCAGTAGGTCCAAGGTCTTCACAAGTTACAGAAACACAGGTTAGTTGTTATACACATTTATAAACCTGCGTATAGTAATTTTTTGCAAATTTATAAAACAAATTCACTACTATCTTTTAATACGTTGAATATAATAATGTAATAAATTAAAACAGAACAGAGTATTTTTTCAAACCTTAGCGTATTTGTAAAATAATTTTAGGTAATGCTTCCGTGTAGTACACCAGGTCATCTTTACTGTATTGATGTCGAAGCGACAAATGCTGGGATTCCATACGCCGATTCATTCAGTGTACTTTCGCATTATTGCATGACTAGTATTTCTGAAAATGAAACGACGTTCTCAGTGTTTTCTGAAATTAAATACAAGAAGAATGTATGGGGGCTTGTTAAAAGTAAGTTTTTCATAAAAATAAGAGTGCTGAAATAGTAATTATCTAATTATCATCATTTAAATCTACAAGAAATTAAATTCCAAAATATGAAAGTGAATTAATAGGATTAAGAAACACCTGAATAAAGTAGATAAGATTAGATGAGATTATTAAATTGATTACAACAGTCTTTTTTACGAAACACGTGTTCATTACTTGATCGCAAATGTAGAAAAAATAATTAATTAGAAAAATGTAAATTATTGCACTATCTGCTTTGATGAAATTTTAGTAATCAGATATATTGGTATACAATTTTTGATTATGGCAGAAGATTAGATTTAATAATATCAATTGTCAGAATTACAAAAGGTGTCACTTGATTAACATTGTTTTAACATTTTTATGTTTTAAATTGCATTAAGTTTAAAACGTAATGATCAATAGAAAAAAAAGTTTCTTATTAATTTACATGTACTATATAAAAAACAAATTTTATCGAAAGCATTCAAAATTTAAGCATTTTACAGGTAGATACTATTATTTCTATATGCACATACATTTATAATGAATAAGTTTATTTTGTTTGAACCAGGTTTTATAGAAAAAAATTGTTTTGCTGGTATGCAAGAATATTTCAATAGTTTAATAAAGGCCTTAGCTGTAGAATGTGAAGAAAGTGGAACCACAGGAACTGGTGGTTTAAAAAGAAAGGCAAGACGACGGCGGCGTGTTACAGCTACTGGCGTCACTATACAGACTCACTCTCCAGACCATACAGCCTTTAATCATCAATCTCCTGTTGTGGATTTGCCTCTTAGTCGTAATATTAATGGTAAAAAAACTGCAAATTTAAGTTAAATTTAAACGGATTACGAGTTTTAAAATATTCATAATTTTATATTTGATAATAATTTTTAGCTCCGGATTTGCGTGGAGAAAATAGTTCTATTTTAAGTTGGGTACTTCTTCTTGCTGTATTATGCTTAATGATTATCAATGGTTTGCTTTATTACAAATTATGGAGTATAGAAGATGCTGCCAGTTATACAATAATGGATCTACACGTTTTAAAGTAAGTTTTTTCTTTGTTGATGTAATGAATTTGGTAAAATTTATTTTTAAAGTAATTTAAAGCTAATGAAGATTAAAATAAGTTATTAACGGTTTTAACTAAACTGTTACAGTAAGTATATAAATAAAGTTTCATCTGACTTATAAATAGAAATTATTTATTTAATCTGATTCAAAAATCTTTAAAATAATTAAAAACCACAAACTTATGTTATATTACTTCAAAATAATGTATTAAAATAATGTATTATTACCATCAATGTAATTGATTTTATAAAGTAGTTTTTAATTGTTATTATATATTATTGTTAGAAAATTATTTTAATATCTAATAAAGCAAAATGTAGTTTTAAATTATTCTAAGTTAATACTTTTATCTATGAATGATTTAAAAGCTCTTACAGATGGTAAAATGCGTATGTATTTAATTGAACAACACAGGGTAGCATAAAGTATTTAAGCAAAACAAGAATTATTATGGAATACGCTTTGGTAACTACATATTAAATAAAAATAAGGCTTAAGGTAGTTGATATCTTGCTAATAGAACTTATAATTGAAGTATTATGGTTTGAATGTAGTTAAAGAAAAATATTATGACTGCGATTCTATAGCTATAGCTTAAAAATCATTTTCGATGCAGTAAGCGTGAAATGCAATTTGATGCCTCCAGGTGCAGTGAATTGTTCAGTAAACTTATGGATATAGTATTCTAGCTCATGAAACAACCCTTTTTTTTTGTTTTTTGAGTGTTTGTGTAATTAAATAATTTCAATATAATAATTAATTTATTTAAATACAAAAAATGAATGCCAGACCATAAAAATATTAAAATATTCATTTGTTTACATAAATAATAGTAATATTTTGGAAAGTATTTGTAACAAAAAATACATAAATAATGCAATACGTTTTGATACAAATATAATTGAATATTAAATTATTTATTATAATGAGTTGCACTGAAGTACTGCGTTTTATTTTATCACAATCTTATTTAGAATAATTAATTCCAAAATTTAATCATGGCACACATTCAGTAAACCAAAATCAAAGTATAATTTTTTTTCAACTTCAATATTAAAACGAATTAATTTTTTACAATTCAAGGATTTCTTTTAATGGACAAAATTAAGGAGGTTCTTTCCCACTCCGTATCAACTCGCGGGTGCACGCTCCTACGGAGCAGCAAACTGCGTTCAACTCACCAGTACTCAAAGAATATTTGCTAAAATATTTCCAAAAAATTCAGGTAGATTCTTCAAGTCTTCTAGATTCCTAACATTATTGTTAAAAGTAAAAAAAT